>WKFP01014742.1:1586487-1597701 GCA_011057875.1 Pterocles orientalis
GCATGCCCCCCCCCCCCTTTTCCATCTCTGAATACCGAGGAAGATCAGACTTTCTCTAAAGACAAATCTGTTTGGTGGGGGTGTCTCCCAGCCTCTCCTCCGCGCCGCGCTGGCTCAGATGTTGTTGTGCGCAGGCTTTCTGCCTGGTTACACTTGTTTATTCCTCGTTCATTAGCTTTTTTTACATTGCTGGAGATCTGAGCAGCTCACACGGCAAAGGAGGCTCGAAGTGACAGCGGTGACAGGCTCTGCTAGTGAGATTATAGCTGCTGGCTGGCTGGGACGGGGAGATGGAGAGGGCACGGGGAGAGCGCTGCCTTTGTGCTCGGCTGAAAGGCCCCTGTCAGTGCGCATCAGCAGCCTCCTGGAAAAAAGGAACTTTGCAAAACCCCATGAGAACTGGCTAAATTAACCCTTTCCCTGGCGGCCAACCCCCAAGAGGTGTCAGGCAGAGGCAGGGGAGCCGCCTGCACCCAGCTCGGGGCCCCACCACGGATGGTATGTCTGCCTTCACGCTTATTTTTTTTTTTCCAAATCAGGACAGAAACTTCAAAATCTTGAAATAAGTCAATCAGACAATTATCAGTCCATCAGCAAAACAGTTCTGCCTTATCCTTATGGTGCTGATTCCCCAAGCTTGCTGTATGCATGTGCAGGACACCCAGCACGGTGGCTTCCCCTCTGCTGACCCACTGCCCATCCCATCCCATCTCTGCAGACACCCAACGTGGTCCCTTTGTTCTTCTCTGCCCTCGCTCCTCCAAGAGCCCCTGGGAGAGGAGCAGTGAGGTGATGCTGAGCCTTGCCCCACGCGTGGGTGGGTGCTTGCTGCGGCCCCGAGTGGTGGCAGCAGACACCAACAGAGCATCTTTTGATTAAAACCAAATTCTGTATAATTGTAGAGGAATCCTGAATTGATGGAGCAGAGGAAACTAGGTGGTGAAGAAGCTCTGTGACGTGGCACGGTCCCACATGCTATGGTGCCACATGGTGTGACGTGGCATGGCATGGTCCCACACGCTGTGGCATGGTCCCACATGCCATGGTGCCATGTGGTGTGACATGGCATGGCATGGTCCCACATTCTGTGGCATGGAGCCACACAGTGTGGCACAGCACAATCCCCCAAGGCACGGCATGGTGCACCATGGAGCAGCGTGACACAGTGCCATCATCTTGCCATGGCAGGGCTGGCTGCCGTCACACTCTGCTGTCACGCCTGGCCATCGCCCGTCCCTGTGACAAGCCCTCTGCAAAGCACTGCGTGCATGGCAGACCTCTCCATGCCCACCTCAGCACTGAGGATTTTTCTCTTAAGTAAAAGCAAAAAAAGGTGCCAGGAGCACCTGACACTGGGACCTGACATTTTCCTTCCCGTGGGATCACTCTGCGTAGCCTCCCGCCCTCCCCGGCAGCCGCAGCGCTAACGAACCCACCCGCTAATGGGCTGGAAGGGTTTTAATTGCTTCCCCGCCACCCTGGCTGCCAGAGCCGGCGCTCCGGGGCACATGCGTGAGAAAGGTTTCCTCTCCCCATTTGCATTGTTCCGAAGGAAGCACATTTTTTCCCAACTCCTAATGAATATTGCAAATTCCAAGGGCTTGAGGAGATGAGTCCTGCCAGGCCGGATCGCACTCTGCAGAAACACTTTGTCACTAGCTGTTCTCGTCAGGCGCGCTCTAAAAGCTCGATAAAGTCGAGCTCATGATTATGGACAGCTCATGGCTCCAAAGCCCACACCGGTGGAGGTTCTGGTTTCAGGTCATGGAAATGCCACTGTCACTTCAATGTCTGAATGTCCCCAACACGTTGTCAATAGGGATGTGAAATGCCCCGAGTCGAGGGATGGGGAGACAAAGGCAGTGGGGGGTCAGCGGCTCCCCGCACGCAGCGGCCAGGCTGGGCTGCGCCAGTGCTTGCCCTCCCGGCCCTGGGCAGGGGCTCAGCGCTACCCAAAAATAAGAAAAGAAAAACCGTGCATGCGAGCTGCCAGCATGAATCCAGCACACATCCAATGCGCATCCAACACACATCCAACACGCATCCAACACACATCCAGCACGCATCCAGCACACATCCAACATGCATCCAACACGCATCCAGCACACATCCAACACACATCCAACACACATCCAACATGCATCCAACACGCATCCAACACACATCCAACACACATCCAACACACATCCAACACACATCCAACACGCATCCAGCACGCATCCATCACACATCCAACACGCATCCGGCAGACATCCAGCACACATCCAACATGCATCCAACACACACCCAACACGCATCCAGCACACATCCAACATGCATCCAGCACACATCCAGCACACATCCAACATGCATCCAACACGCATCCAGCACACATCCAACACGCATCCAACACGCATCCAGCACACATCCAACATGCATCCAACACGCATCCAGCACACATCCAACACGCATCCAGCACACATCCAACACGCACCTGGCATGTATCCAGCATGCTTCCACAATGCATTGGCATTCGGAAATTTTTCTGTGCAGTCGTCTGTGCAGCGACAGTCAGAAGCCAGGGTGGTGGGCAACACCCTGGAAAGCTGTTTGATCCGCACGGGCAGGGGCATGCTGGTTGCATGGGCGAGACATGAACATAAACACAGCAGTGTACCAGTAACAACCATTCGTTTGGAACTGGGAGAACAACTTCTACCCAAGTCAGCATGATTTAAGGGAAGCCGAACTGGAGCTGGCAGTGTGTTGGTGTTCTGTCAAGTTACTCACTAGCTGACTTTGCTGCCTCTTTTTAGCTGAACTAAATAATAATATTGTTTCACTTCCAGCAGAAGCAACATGCTCTAAAGAGAAGGGATGTGGAGGAAGAAGCCCCAGCACTCCGGGCTCAGCACCCCTGGGACCACACTCCATCTCTGCGGCTGGAGTTGCTGCAAGAGGCCGTTTAGATGACACTGCTGGCACCCGGGGAATATTTACCAATAGCATCGAGTTAATTCTTTTCTATTTCATAGTGTCAAGACGTCACCATTATGATATTTGCTGTGAGCGCAGTGTTTGTTGTGCTCATTTACAATACAACATATTTACAAACACCAGCTGAGCGTTACAGTACCTGAGAAGACACTTCAGACAGCTGGAGGACGCTCACACCTTGCCACAGGTATTTATGAACAGTATCTACAAATATTTAAACAAGCAAGTCAGACTTCGACCTGTGGAACCAAAACATTTTGCCGTGGTTGAAAGAAACATGGAAGAAGCCACAAGCTGTGGCTGGGGAGCGGAGGAGGGCAGGGCAGCAGATGGGGAATATTTCTTGTCATTATTTGCTGGGAATAATCATCCCCAGCCACACCCATCACCACTGGTCCTCTCCAGCCCACGGGCAGGGCTTGAGAGCACGGCCACGGCCACGTGAAACAGGTTGGCCATCGCTACAGCCTCTCACTTTTTCCTTTTTTAAAATATAATTGACACCATAATTTTCTTTTATGACTTTTTCTGCACTTTAATCACCTTTCACATCAGGCGCTTCCCGGATAATTTGAACTTTTCCATCTCACTCCCCCAGCAGCCTTTCGGGCTCTGAACAAAACAAACACTGAGATTAAAGCTCATTTTTAATCTCGGCTATTTTTGGTGGTGCTTTTGCACTGCTGTTTCCTATTTCTCCTATGCATTTCATGGCAATCACATCTCGGATAGTTTAAATGTTTTCATTTTGCGAACGCTCTCCCAGGGAAACAGGAGACAGACAAGTTGTTTGAAAACCCTCAGCATTAGTCACTTTCCAGGTTCTTTTTGTTTGTTTTCAAACTGTCGGTGCAAAACAGCAAAGAGAAGTACCTACAGTGGTGAGGAGTAAAGTATTATTTAGAAAAAAATAAAATTCCAGATTTTTCAATACAAGAGAGCAGGAGTGATCTCCTGCCTTTGCAGAGCAGCTTCCAGCAGAGCGGGGCCGCGGGCACCCCCAGCCCGGCCCGGCAGCAGCGTGTCCTGACACGTGGAGAGAGCAGCAAGTGTGCATTGCTTTTGTACAAAATATTTCAAATGGAAAACTGTTCACAGAAGGAAATCTTTTGGCAGTTTCTGTTTGCAAGGCCACGCTGGTCACTGCGGCTCTTCAGGGAGCTGCAGGCACAGGGCCCCGGCGATGGGGCAAAGGAGCTCCTTAGCAAGGATTTGTTCGACCATCTGAAAACTTTTCGTTGAAGGATGATAATTTTTGTATGAGGAGATTCATAGCAAAATAATTCATTTCAATTCTAATGCAATCACATTTTAAGGAGGAAACAGGAATATTGTTTTCCTGGGTTTCTTTTTTTTTAATTAAAAGAAAAAAATGCACAAAGAGCAAAGAGTAATAACTGCACACAGACTCACACCAAAAATGCTTCAGGTCAATTCCCTTTGCTTGCAACTAAACCAGAGACAGTTCGGTTTGTGCAGCAGCGGGTGTGCAGAAATGCAGCTGAGCTGTCCTGGGCAAAACAGTCCCCGCAGGCTCCCCGTGTCAGGGGTGATCCCACGTTTTTCACAGGAAATAATTCCGTGGTTTTGTTCCGCTCTTGTGCTCGCATTAAGTGACCAAGGGTTCTCACTTGGATCATAAAAAAGTCCTGAATGCCCTTCCATTGCCTGGCAGGGCACGGCACCATGTTCTGCGCAGCTGCAGCAGCACCGGACATATAACAAGAGTTTCTGCTATTATTGGAACTGGCAACTAAATGCAGAGAGTGTGTGTTTGATTTTTTTGTGCCCAGCATCATTATTTATTGTGGTCTGGAGACCGAGGGTGAGAAAAACAACTTCCTTCCAGCATGTGCCAGCATCCTGGGAGATTCACCGTCACGGCGCAGGGATGCTGCACTGGTGCCATCCGCAGCATCCTCTGCAGCACCACGGCCACTCCCGAGTTCCCAGGGACAGACCCCCCCTGGCCTCCCGAAGCCCCTCGCTGCAGGCTCCAGGCTGCTCCTTTGAGCAGTAAGTAGGTCAGCAGGGGGGTCCCGCTCCCCTCGCTGACATGATCACAGCAATGAGGTCGCTTTCATGCGGCTGCACTCCCGCCGTGCGCCTGTCAGGAGCCATCGCTTTCGAGCCAGGGGCCACGAGTCCTGCAGCCCCCGCACCCCCGCCCTGGGGGTGCCAGCATGAGGGGCTGGGGGCTGCAGGGGGCTCTCCCCTCGCTGGCGCAGGGGGTGCATTACCAAACCCACTGCTCACAGGGGTCATTGAGCCCTTTGCATGTCTCCATGGCTGGTGGCATCGCTTTCCCAGTGGGTGATTGCCAACCATCCACCCCCTGCTTCATCTCGTGACCGGGGGACATGTTCTAGGTGGAAGGATTTGGGTCAGTGGGTTTCACAAGCAGATCCTAGAGATGACCTGCCACGTATTTAGCATTTGGTATATGGTGTGGGAGCGGCTGCCCGGCCCCACGCCCACCCTTCTGCATCCCCCCAGCTCCAGATGGATGTCTAGGAGCCACAGTGGGGTCTCAGGGACCCCTCTTGCACCCAGGGAGTGGGTGGGGAGGGGGATGCAGGGGACAGGCAGAGCTGGGATGTTTTGAGCCTCCTCCTGTTTTCTTTTGCACAAGACTGAATATTTTATCTGGCTACGTGCTTCGTCCCTGAACTTAAAAACAGACGGGTTCCTTCCCGACAGAGCAGAGCAGTTTGCTTTTTCTAGATTTATCATGCAGATTTGTCATTCCCCTCGCACCCAGTAATCGCTCCTGGAGACAGGAGGGCGAGGGGAGGGTTTCGTGCGCGGATTTGCCTGTCCCTGCACACGTGCACGCCGCCAAGCCCAGATGCACCCCTCCATGCTGCCACCAACGCTGCACAAACACGCAACGGCTTTGACGTGCAAATGTTTGCCATCGATGCTTGGTTCTGTTTGTGAGGTTGCTCTGGCACTGCTGGGGACGGGGGGTCTCAGTCCTGTTCTTTAACAAGTCAGCACCCCCCGAGTGACCCCAACGCAGGGGCACAGCCAGGTTCCTACGGGACACACAGCTCCGTGTTCGTAGAGCAGAGAAAGGTGCAACACTCGGGTGTTAAAAATAAATGGGGCTTTGGGGGCATCTCCTGAACTTTGGTTGATTCTCCTGATACATCCCGTTCTCCTTGACCTGCAAATCAGGCTGGGATTTCAGGAGAATAATCTCCCATCTGACATTTCAGGTATTTCCAGGAGTCATCTGCATTGCTGCCCTTCTCCCAGTGTTCCTCTTGCTGTCACCAAGACGCAGAGGGACTGAACTCCCCTCCCCGTTTTGGGTGGGGGACCTGCACTGGTTATTTAAAGGATGCTGGAGCATCCCCCTGCCGAAGAGCAGCCGTGGAGCGGGGCATTCTCCCCCTGCCATTAGATATCTTGCACAGCCGCACGCCACAGCCTGGGGACAGCGCTTGCCCTAATTGCTCAGCCCTGGAAGGAGTCTGGGCTTTGCAGACAGAGCGAGTCTGGGAGCTGCGGGCCGGGTCGGTGATCTGAACAGAGCAGAATGCAATTGCTCTGTCTTCTCTCCTCTCTGGGGGAGGTCGCTGCCGTCTGCTACAGCCGTCTGGGGTGATCTCGCCCGGAGGGACAGTGAGCAGCAAGCACAGACTTACAGACACAAAATCTGCTTTTCCTGCTTCTGTGCAAGTGCCAGGGACCGTCACAGAACAGGGAGGAGGGGAAGCACCCAGGCAGGGGAGCAGAGCTGGCTCCAGCAACTACATCCTCGGTGTGACCCCCCTCCCTGGCTCTGGATGGACAGGGTGAGCCAGGAGCAGCAACCGTCAGTCCACGCTGCATTTCCCGAGCGGATGGTCCACATGTGCAGCTCCCTGCCTCCTCCATTTATGGCACCATCCTGCTGGAAAATGCTGCTGAAGATGGCGGAGCAGCGTGCAGCCTGGAAGCAGCTTTCCTGCAGCGTGTGGGGGGACGGGGCATTTTGTATGGGACGGTGGGGTGCAAACTAGCACCGTTTTCACTTGTGCGCTGTGAAAGCTGTGTCTGGAGTACCCCGGCAGTGATGCAGGAGGGGAGCAAACCGGCCGTGCTGCCATGCCACCGTGTCACACACACCGTGCTCCCCAGCCCGGCAGCTGCGGCAGATGGACAGGGGAAGGTGTTGATGGGGAAGGATATGTTGATGGGGAAGGATGTGTTGATGGAAGCTGTTGCAAGCACCCACTCACTGCCACGCTGGTAACCGAAAAGCGGTGTGTGCCAGCCTCAGTAACCCTCTTGCTGGCCGCACCTTGCTGCCAGAGCTGCTCTGGCATTTGTTGCCCCAGCTCCTATTTTAAAGGAATACGTTCTTCTAGCAGGGCAAAAGCCTTCTCCTGAGCTGGACGTGATGGTCTGAAGAGGTGCCTGCATAGGAATACTGTCCCCTTTCCCTGCAAGCTCTGAGCCCTGCTGGGTCCTGTGCATGGGGCTGGCGGTGCTGGGAGGACCTGAGCAGCAGCACAGCATCACAACCCAGTGGTGCCTGGGCATCGTGTGAAGTGAACCTCGGTGTCCCTGTCCCCTTGCTAACCCACGCCTGCACCTCCTGGGAACATCGTCTTTCACCCAAACGCAGAACTCTTCCCTGCTCACATCACCCCCGGAGCAGCAGCCCCAGCCTGGGAGCGCAGGGACACACAGGAGTCTGGACCATGGTCTTCAGAGCCTCAGAGACATGAAACTCCAGGCAGCCCCCTCCCCTTCCCTGCTCCCTGTGCAGTTTCTGCTCTCACGCCGCTGGAGTGCTAAACAGACGTGAACCTGGGCCCCTCTTGTTTACAGGCTGGGGTGACCAGCTCCCAGAGCACGTTTGGAGAGAGCTCCTCGTACGTGCTGCGTGCTGGGGAACTTTTCCCTCCCCCCGGCTCTCCCGTCCTCCCCCCCCACGTCTCTCCACCATACGGACACAGCTGAGCAGCTACCAGATATTCAGAGCCGTGAAGGTTGATAAACAAAAGTGAGATAGGACATGGCACCAGAAAGACCTCGGCTAATGGAATTTTTAAGCTACTTAATTTGGGGGCTTGTCAACCTTGACAGCAACCCTTAAATAAATGATGTGCTGTAATTCCCACCCGGTTCACGAGGTGTGGGGACCCGCCGGAGGGGGAGACCCCGGCGCACGTGTGAGCAGACTGTGGCTGGGGGACGATGCTGAGCAGGGGGGTCTGCAGGGCTGCAGAGGGTCTGGCTGCAGCTCCCCCAGTGCTCCCCCTAGCTGCCAGGAGGATGGGGACCGGGGGGGGTCACTGGTGTAGTCTGGTGTTTGGGGGGGGGGGGCCTTGGTGAAGGGCCCATCTGTGCAGCCTTGGGCAATGCTTTAGAGGTGCAAAGCAGCGGCAGAGGAGCCCCTCGAGGTGCAGAGCAGAGCTGGGACTGGCCCCACTGGCCCCCCCTGCCACTGAGCCCTGATGGGCAAGGGTACATCCCCCCCCACACCCCTCTGTGCTTTCCCCCGAACACCCCAGTGGCAGTGGTTGGTGCCAAGGTGGGCGAGTGCTATCCAGGGTCTACTGGCTGCCCCAAGTGGGGCACAGCCAGGGGGTCTGGGGGGTCTGTAACCTCCTGTGCCCCTCTCTGGGAGCTGGGGACAAGGCAGGTACTCTTAAAAGAAATCGAAACCCCCCATTGCCAGCGACCTCCAGCATCCCACTAGGCATCTGCAAATACTTGGGACCAGGGTGGGTTAATTATAATTTCTCTTATTTCCGTGGCATGGGCACCCGGGTGCACACCACGCATCCCCAGGCTCCTCTCCCATGGTTTTTGGGAGCTCCACTCCCCGGGTGTTCGCTTTGCAACATGCAGCAGCTTTGCTCCCCTTCCTGCTGTTTGTCACAATCCTTCTGGAGATGCCAGCTGGACACGGCTCATCTCGCAGGGGAGGGACGGTGTGTGCTCCGGTGATGTGCCCACCCGCCCTCTCCATCCCCAGCCGTCCCGCGGTCACCCGGATGGATGGCAGTTCTCTGGGAAATGCCGGGCTCTGGGAAATGCCAGGCTCTGGGAAATGCCGGGCTCTGGGAAATGCCAGGCACTGGGAAATGCCAGGCACTGGGAAATGCCAGGCTCTGGGAAATGCCAGGCTCTGGGAAATGCCAGGCTCTGCTTTCCCAGCCCCAGTGGGTCAGAGCACCAGGGGAAGCAAAACTTCACCAGGCCAAGCAATTACTCAGGATTTTTATCATTCAAAACTAAAACCAGAACCTATAAATAACCAGGATCTCTGTCTTAATAGCTGCATTTCAGCGTATTTTTAATTATCATTTTATGAATGGGTGCATTAGAGTATATTTAAATACTGACTTAGCCGTGCTGTTAATGAGGCAGGATCGTTATAGGCCAGGGCTGGCCATATATTACGTTGGTATATGCTTCAACATCACATTTTAAAATTAGCTATTTCAAGCGTAAAATTATAATTGGTTTGTCTAATAAAAGGATAAATAAATATCTATTTAACTTCATTACTGTCAAAGGCAGGAGGCTTTTCTCCATTGTCTCCTTAGGGTTTTATGGCAGAAAAGCTAATTAGCTGTAATTGGGTGGATCCAAGGCGAATGAGGCGGGGGCAGCAGCGGTGCTGGCTGGGAACGGGGTGCCGGTGCCTTTCCCGGGCTGGTGCCCCGGTCTCTGCGGGGACAGCAGCCCCACTGGCCCCACGGACAGGACCACTGGTGCCTGTGTGCACGTGGATAAATTTCCTTTGCACGTGTTATTTGACGTGAGGAGAGAGAGAAGCAGACCCGACATCCATAGCAGATCACCAAGCTGCCAACAAAATCTTTCCCTTTTTTTTTTTTTTGAAAAAAAAGTTGAAAGATGGAATGTTAATAATTGCACAGCCACCCCCTAATGATGAACGCGGGACTGGGGGGAGCTCACCTGTGCGGGGGGAGCAGGAGCAGGGAGAACGTTGTCTGGGTTTTGCTTATCAGTTCTGCTTGTTGAGCGCGTCCCAGGGTTGGAAGAAACACCAACAGACAGTGTGGAAAATAAATTTTTAATGCCTTTTATTAGCGCTTAAGCCATTCGGAGAGGATTAAATAATCCCTGTTCAGGTGGAGTGGCAAAGGTCTTGGAGGGCTGCGGGGAAGCTGAGTCACTGCAGCGGCCAGAGTTACCCCCAGACACCTTCCCCGTCCTCCGCAGGGGCTGAGAACCTCGGGAGCCCTGTCGCCTGTACACCCTGAGGTCCCGCGGCATCTTCCTGAACGGCCGTTCAAAGCAGGCAGAACGTTTTCCTCCTGAAAAAAAGAAATATGTCAAGGCACAGGGCAGGGGAGGTTCCGAAGGGGAGCGGGGCGAGCCAGCGATGGGCAGGCTGCGGCTGTTAAAAATGGATTCGCTTGCCTGGGGCTGGCGCTGGCTGATCACAGTGATGCCACCTGGCTCCACGCTCATCACAGCATCCTCGTTAGTGCTATGGGTACCAGCCAGGGCGGGGCTCTGGAGGGGACAGCCGTGCCCTGCTCTGGGGACAGAGCCAGCAGCCATGGCCAGGCAGGCAGAGCGTCCCTCGCAAATGTACCAACCTCCCCTGCCCGGGCTGAGACTCCCTGCCTATGCTGCCTGCCCGAGGCTGAGCTTCCATAGGAGATTTTCAGCCAAAATAGTCCAGCCACTCCCCAGGGTGAGCAGGAAACTTTTTTTTTTTTCTCCATGTTAAAAGTTGACGTCTCAGTTCAGCAAGAAATTAATATGCCTCATGCTTGAGGGCTGCAGACTGCCCTGGCAGAAGGCTGCTCTGGTGTCAGAGGTGCGATCCTGCGGGCAGGCGTAATTAAAACCAGTATCATGACATGCGCTCACAAAAGGGCTGAGTTAGACCTGTACAAATGACCCCTTTTGTTCTTGTAATGTATTCTTTTCTGCCATCTACTTGTCTTTCCGTGCATGCATTAAGCACTAGCAATATATTCTCTGCCCACTTTTGATGAATTTTATCTCTGTGCATGCATATGTATGTATACATCTTACAGACACACGCAGGCATATCTCTAGATACTGTACACACGTGGGTGTGTTACACACTTGCCTGAAGCAGGAGAGGATCCAGCTGCACCAGCTCGGTGCCCACCCAGGCTGACATCCCTGGGGCGATGCTCTGCCCCGGCTCCTGGCCGACTTGTCCCCGTGTCCCTGGGGGCTGCCTTAGAGTGACAGCAATGTGTGAGCCCCCCCCCCCCCCCCCCT
>WKFP01014742.1:1597721-1670029 GCA_011057875.1 Pterocles orientalis
CAAGCTGCCCACCTTCCCAGAATCTCCTGCATCCCCCTGAGCTGCCCACCTTCCCAGCTTCTCCCCCTGCATCCCCACCTCCGAGCTGCCCACCCTCCCAGCATCTCCGGCATCCCCACCCCTGAGCTGCCCACCTTCCCAGCTTCTCCTCCTGCATCCCCACCTCCGAGCTGCCCACCTTCCCAGCTTCTCCTCCTGCATCCCCACCTCCGAGCTGCCCACCTTCCCAGCTTCTCCTCCTGCATCCCCACCTCCGAGCTGCCCACCTTCCCAGCTTCTCCTCAGCTCGGACGTGCAGCCCGGGATGCCAGGAGGCAGAGGTCTCTCTCCAGGAGGAAGGAAGCTCTGGAGAGCCTCTTCACATGATGAATTTTAACGTTACTTTCCACATCCAGCCCAAGCACAAATCCCTTCAAAGCACCAGCCCAGCGCAGCAGAACTAATTTGAAATGTCACCGAGGTCAAGCCCGGCTTCCCCAGCCATTAACCTGCCTCTCAAGCTCCACACTTCATATTTATTTACATAGTCACATATTTATTTAAGCCTCAGATCCCAGATATAGGCAGGGACGGGGGTCTGTGGGGTGAGGCAGCTCTCTGCTTGCAAGGTCCCAAGCTGCAGGGGCAGCTCTTCCGAGGGCTCTGTGTCCAGAGTGTGATGGGGAGGATGAGGAGGGGGATCTTTGCAGAATTCATTGTTCCACTCTAGCTTTTCCAGCTCTGCTTTACTTCAGTTTGTCCCATCCAGAAGCAGAAAGCACAGTTTTTCCTTTCCAGACAGATCTTTCACAGGCATAAATAAATCAGTGTAAATTTACTCTAGTCAACGATGCTGATTTACAGGAGCCTTGAGCCCCCCTGTATTTTCCAGCCTTTGCTTCTGCTCCCTGATAGATGACAAAGTGCAGGGACCGGGGGAATGTTTCTGGCAGGTGCATTTGTGCTGAAGTTTGGTCCTTTCCCTGTTTTGTGTCCTGCCTCTCACCACCTGGGTGGACCATGAGACCTGGAGAACATCTGGACCAAACTCCACCAGACTCCACTTCAGCTCAGTTCCTGCCCCAAGCACTGTCCTTGGCATTACTGCAGATATAACCGTAATCCTTTATTCCCTGCCCCTCCAAGCGTGCATGCCAGCCTCCTACATCCTTCAGCTCCCCAGGGATACAGGCTGTGCTCCTCCCCAGGGATATGGGCCATGCAGCACCCCTGGACCAGCCACCCTGCACAGATGGATGCAGCCTCATCCGCACTGCACGAGGAACCCCAGGCACTGCCGGTCTGTGCACCCCAGAGTGAGTTGTTCCATGGGAGAAGAACCTCACGAGAGCACCAGTATCTTTCCACTGGGATGCACCAATTAGGAGATAAAAACCTCATGCCAAGACACGGCTGGGATCAGCTGGGACTGTTTATGTGTGAGTGGGTGCAGAGTGGGGCTCTGGGAAAAGGGAGACCCAGAGAGATGCTGAGGCTGCTGGAGAAGAGGGGAGCTGGGGCTGGGCAGGATGGAGCATCCCTGACCCCGAGGGGCTGTGCGGGGGGAGCACTGGGGCTGTTCCCCTCACCCTGCCCATCAGGTGCTGTGCTACGATGAGAAGGAAGGTGGGATTTTCATCCTTTATTTCCCATGTGGTCCTGTGTCCTTGGCCTCCCTGGGGCCCCAGGGGGTTGGGCAGGTGGGGGAATGCTTCCACAGAGGAACTGTCTCCCCATCTTCCTTCCTGCTGGGCAGAGCTTGTGTGCGTTGTGAAACGCAGCCTGACCTTTCTTTTTCTTTTTTTTTTTTTTTAATTTCTGTTCTCATTGCTTGCTTGCATGTTTAATTCAAGGCTGGGAAGCTGGCTAGCCTGTGGTTTTAAAAAAAATATTTTTTAAAGCTCTGGCAGGGAATTAAAGGAGTTTGTAGTAACTTGAAATTAGCAGGATGGTCTGAGACAGATGTTGTGAAGGAGGGGAGAAGAACTCGCTTGCTGTGTCTCCTCTCTGCTGTTGTTTCAAAGACACTAATTTGATGCTTTTTTCTTAAAAGCAAGCACCTCTAAGTTAGGATAATGAAAACCCTTTGCTCTCTTATGGTATTCCAGCACCTCCTTCTCTCCTTGCTTTCTTCCTCTTCCAACGGGCCCCGCTCCTGACCCACCGGAACCAGGGGGGGCATGGTGCCGGCTCCCCCAGCTCCTCTGCTGTGCCCCAACGTGTTTGCTGTCCTCCCTGGGTGTTCTGGGTGACACGGCACCCTTGCAGTCAGCTCTGTCACCAGCCAAGCTTTACACAGTGGCTTTGCTTTTGCTCATGGGCAGGAGGTGCAGCTGCCGGGGAGGTTTGTTTCTTGGCTGAGTCAGTAACAGCAGCATGTGTAGGGGATGAAAGGGGAAAAAAGCAATGCAGAGCAGGGCAGTTCTCCTCTTTCCAGGCTGATCGCTCGGCTGCAGTCAGAGGGAGGATGGGTGGAAGGATCCTCACCAGGGGTGCAGATGCTCTGTCTTCTGCAGCAGCAGTTTTGGGA
The DNA here is from genome assembly GCA_011057875.1 of Pterocles orientalis. Classification (NCBI taxonomy): domain Eukaryota; kingdom Metazoa; phylum Chordata; class Aves; order Pterocliformes; family Pteroclidae; genus Pterocles; species Pterocles orientalis. The sequence continues at coordinate 1,600,231 of WKFP01014742.1, forward strand.
TGTTCGTGCCCAGGGGGATGCGCTGGCCGCACGGAGCATCCTCCCTCCGCAGGCTCCATCAGTTCACCTTTCAGGGTGCCTGTAATCATAACCCGGCTCCGGAGGAGCACAGAGGTGGAGAGAGGAGGGAGGTGGGAGGCTCCTAACGAGGTTAACTTGCTGTTGCTCCTCTTACAGGAGCTGGTGGAGAGGAGCCTGGAGCGGCTGTGGCAGCGGGGAGAGGGATATCAAACCCTGCCAGAACAAAAGGCAAGACAAAAGGTTTTGAGGAAAAAAAGCTTCTTGTCAGCAAAGCTGTCAGTGGGCGAGATTAAAGAGCACCTGCCACGCTCCCCAAAGGTTGTGTTACTGCTGTTGGAGGGAGGAAGGAGCTGGAAATAGCCTCACTCATCGGCCACGTGCTGGGGCTGCGGCAGTGATGCTCTGCCCATGCCCTTCCTGCGAACCCAGCTGTGCCTCTGTGTAAGCCAGGCCTGTGCTCCCCCTGTCCTGCTCTGTAGCACAGGGCTCGTGTAGCAGGCACAGCTGCCCATGTATGTCAGTGTCCACAGACTTTTTACCCATCACTTTGTAACATCAGATTCTCCGACGCATCCAGCAAGGTCGTGCCTTAGAGATCATCCACCAGCTGCGTGCAAATTCAGCCTGACATCATCATCATCATCACCCTCATCAGGACAGCACGGTGCAGGCTGGTAACACTGGGTGTTACTGGGTAAACAGGGGCTGGAGGGGACCCAGGTCACCGGTGGGAAGTGTGCAGGAACTAATCCTAAAAGGCAAGCCGCTTCACCGCTCAGGTGTTGGCAGAAGTTAATGAGAGTCTCGGTGCCTGATCTCTTGCAATCAATTCCACTTCCTATTGCTCTGCAAGAGGTGAATATCCGTGCTGCTGTGATGTTGTTAGCTCTGGGTGATGTGCCTGCGTTCAGCTTTGATGCCGAAGGAAAATGCGGGATAATGCCGCTGTGCTGCTCCAGGCACGGCTGGGGGAGCCGGATTATCCTCCTGATGGCCCAGCTCATAGGGCAGGCTTCTATTCAAGGCACAAGCACCTAAAAACCTATTTTCTCTCCTTCCACCAAATCAAATCACCCCTTGGTTAGGAGGAAATGTGCCAAGCAGCAGAAGATGGATGCAGGGAGGAGCGGGTGAGGTAGGGGGACATGGGGAGCTGATGGTGTGTTTACTTCACAGAGCAGACCTGGCAGCTTTTCTCCTCTGCATGCAGGCTCATTCAGAGCCCTGATGCACAAGAGGAACCCCTGGACCCACGCACGGCAGCGCTGCCCTGACCCATGGAGGCTGCGCAGGGCGAGTACCCGATGCCCAGCGGGATGCTCCTGCCTGGATACAGGGGTGCTGGGGCAGGTGGGCAGGAGGGACCTTTTCTGGAGACACTAAAGCCTCTGGAAATCTTCCCTCATGGAGACAGCAGCAGGACAAGGAAAGGTATATGCCTCAGTTTGCTCTTTGATTGTTTTCCTTCCCTAAAACTCTGGGATGGGTTTCATTGCTCAGCATCAGTTGCTGCTTTGCCAGCCCTGGGACAGGACCCGCAGGTGCTAGGATAGGGGGTTGAACGTGTGTCACGTTTGGTTCCCATTGCCTGCTCTCAAAGGTGGACCCAGTGAGTTAAATTTCTGCAAGTTTATGTAAAGCCATGGAGGGGTCATTGTACTCCCCATGCTGCTCGATGGCGTGGGCAGAGCCGGGAGCAGGGTGAGGGGACAGCTAGGCAGTGACACAGCACGCCAAGGGACAAACAAGCCCAAGACAACCGCCCAAGGGAGGGACAGGAGGATGCTCCTCACTGCGAGCTGTATGCAAATGCCGGAGCGAAGGAGATGTGCAACATCGCACGGCTGCGGGCTCCCTCTGAAATGCAAATCCCGACACGGTGCTGACAGCAGCGAGGTGTCTGCAGTACACGACAGCCGTTCTGTACACAACCAGCACAGATTTGCTGCCTGTGACAGCTGCAGGTAATGCTCGTGTCTCTGATCTGCAGAGGGAGAAGCAGGCAGGCGGCTCCCGGAGCCCTGCGCTGCCCCGATGGGGTGGTGAGGGGCTGCTGGGGGCAGGAGGAGCTGGCAGAGACCCTGGAGAGCTGGGGAGATGTGTCTACGGAAATCCGTCACTCTTTGGGGCCTGGCTGCCATGTAAAACTTGTGCTCTGAAAGAAGCTGCTTTGTTTTTCACTTTGAAAAGTGAAATTCCTGCCTCTGGAGACAGAGATCCCAAAGACAGCAGGAGCACTGGCTCCCTTGTTCCCAAGGGGAACGAGCTGTTCTCCAGATAGCTTCCAAAGCAATGATGATGGACAACCTCCATCCTTCCCAGGGGATCAGTGCGGGTTCTCACTTACCCCTGTGCAGCTGGTGGCAGCAGCAAATATGTCCACAGGCAAGAAGCAAAGAGCACTTGCTGCCTGCCCTCCCTTGGGGGCTCTGGGTGGGGGGACAGCAGCCTGGGATGGTTTTGCTGGAGCACAGGGTACGCAGTGCTCGGGTGGCACGTTTCACTTCTGCAGGATTCAGCAAAGCCAAACTGTTAGCTTTAGGAATTTATGAGCCTTTTTTATGCCTTGGGAAGCCCAGTGCCAGCCTAACACAAGAGGAAGGGCCAGGGGATATAAATCACCGTGAGCTCCGCCGGCTCTGTTTTACCAGCAGAGAAACCAGCCCCTTGGCCTCGCGCTCTTCCCACCGGCCACAAACGAGCAGCGTGTAGGTCCCCTAGAACCGAGACTGCCCATTCTGGGATAGAGCCTGGGGATTTGCGCGTGCGGAAAAATCTCTATGTATATATGAGAGAGAGAGAGAGAGAGAGAGAGGTGTGCGCATTTATAGAAGTGTTCCGCAGAAGCCAATACTTGATCCAGCACAACCTCCAAGTGTTAATCATAATAAATGGGAAAAGGAAATAATCGCTGCTAATAAAGGGGGAGGTGTTGCTGTGCTGGGGGGGGTGGGTGAGTGGTTGAGCCCCATGCTTGAGTCCCCCCTCTCTGCTTCCTCCCCAGCCCCAAGCTCCCCTGCGGCTGCTTTGGTAGCTCCTGGGGAGGCTCCCAGTGCTGTTGGCATGGGGCTCGGCAGCGGGTGACCGAGAGGGCTCAAACGCCTCGGTAATTACAGCAGCTCCCCAGAGATCACGCTCTCTTGAACTCCAGCTGTTACCCAATGGTTCATAAAGAGTCTTTGGGGACTCAGCGAGGACCGTTCAGCCGTAATTGCCTTGGCTGCCTGCCACTGCCGCCCGCTGCTGGGTGCCAGGGGACAGTGTGGCATCGCTCCAGCTCAGGGACAGGAAAACATGCAGCCTTTGCTGCTCACCCCGTGACAAGATGGGGAGGGAAATGTGGCCCCAGCTGAGCCCCAGCATGGCCGTGCCATGGGGAGAGGGGGACCTGGGGGGTTGTTTCATGACTCACACCTATTCCCTGCTAACGAAATGCAAAGAGTGGCTTTTATTATTTTCCGTTTTGCACCTATAAACCAGGCGTTGACAGAATTATTGGGCAGGGTGCAGGCAGCAGCCGGGGGCTGAGTAGGTGGCCCTGGGATGCTGGGCTGTCCTGCTCTGGGATGCTGGGATGTCCTGTCCCAGGATGCCAGGACGTCCTGTTCCATGATGCTGGGCTGTCCTGCCCTGGGATGCTGGGCTGTCCAGTTCCATGATGCTGGGCTGTCCTGCCCTGTTCCCCTCCCAGTTATGGGAGTGTGGAGCAGAGGAGTGGTAAGGAAGTATGTGTTGCTCTGCAATAGAGAGATGTATGATTTTATCACACATTACAGCATTTTGCCCTCGCAGATTGTCATCAGCCAAGCTGTTAAAATTCCCTTGAAAAATGAGGGATCCATGGAAAATCATTGATTATAGGATAGGAAAGGTAATCTGGCTGCGTGTGATTGATTGCTTTGATGCTGCAAACCCCAGCGAGAGCTACAGGGAGCCCTGTGCAGAATGAACCATACAGACGGCAGCAGTGGCATGTGGCAGTGGGGCATTCAGAGGCAGCAGCAGGATAGACAGAGCACTGTGCATCTGAGCGATGCATCACCTGCGAGATGCAAGGATGGATGAGAGCCGATGGTTTTTAAGGGAGCTCCGGGAGCCCTCAGCATGTTCGTCTTTGGAGCACGAATCCTGCAGTGAGCTCCGCCAGTTGCTGTATCCCACTCTGCCGAGCTGCTGAGGGTGTCCTCAGTCCTTCTGCTTGGGAAAGGGATGGGGACTGGGAGGCTTTGGCCACCTGTGCCATGGGTCACTGACGCTCAAGCACCAGCTGGCAGCAGGAGACACGCATTGGTCCTGCCCCTTCCCCAGGGCTGTATTTTGCGGGGGCAAGAGCAGGGGATGGGAGGGCAGGAGACGCAGGGATTGCGATGCTCTTACCTGGCTGTTACATTACATCCCTCACTGCCATCAAGAAGGGGCATCAACAAAACAGCCAAACGAAACAGCATGAAAGGAAAAGCGGACCTCTCAGAGATGTTAACATAAGTCGGGAATAAGAGGCACTTGTGGAAATTCAGCGTGCTGTTTCACATATTTGACCACACCAATTCTTAACAAAAGAAAACCAAGGCTCATTACATAGAAACATCAAACCAGCCAAGATAATTATCTCTAATTAGTGCTAATTTAAAAGTGAGGTCTGTTCTATAGCTGAATTGTTGCATATTTCATTAGTTCATTAGATGCTGAGCAGACAGCGCAGATAAGAGAATCAGTTCACTGGGCTGATATAAATTTCATCCTCGCTCCAGCAGGAGCAGCTTGGGCGTCCGTCTTCACAGCACAGTTTGTGTGCTGGGCCACACCGTCCAAACCAGCCCAGTGACTCAGTGGTTCATCCTCTGGGGAAAGGTCACTGAATATTATATTAATTCTGCAGAAATAAAAAAAAGAGAGAGTAACAAGCAGTTCATCAGTCTATGTTATTATCTCGCTGTCTCTGCAAATATCAATCAATTAGTCTTGGGTCTCTTCCAGTGCCTGGATGGGAAAGAAAGAGGAAGCTGTACGGAAGAGCGCATCTCCCACAGGATTGTGTCTGGAGGGGCCAGTGGGTCCCCTTCCTCTCTGGTTCCCCTCCCTGGGGCAGGGCTTGGCAGCCACTCCTGTCCCTGTGGAAACAGCCATCTGGTTTGGGAAATGTTGGATTTCCAACTCTCCGCTCGGATTCGCTGCAGAGCTGGATGCCATGGGACTTGCAGGCAGCCTGCAGGGACAGCTCACATGCAATGACACTGAAAAAGGGCCACGGAACAATGGAGATTTCCAACTCAGTAGAGCTGTGTCTCATGCAGGTCAGTTGCATTGTCTTTTGTGATAAGCATAAATGCCAGCTCTTCCCTGAAGAGCAGCTGGAGGAGACGGTGCCATGATGCTGGTGTGTTGTACATCTCCCTCTGCCAGCTGCTGGTGCAGAAGCCCCGGATTGACTCTCACAGTCCTGAACTATTTCCCTCCTGCTGCAATCCTGCCTGGCCTGGGGAGGCTGTGACTTATGAGATGAAGAGCAAAAATTGGCACTTAAGTGATGGTGTGTGAGCAGGAATAAAGCATTTGACTTTCAGAGGTGCTTCCAGATTGCAGGAAATCTTCCTTCTAAACTTTCTGCTTGCAAACTGCACTGGGATGCTTGTGAGACAGGAAAATGCCCCTTCTCTTCACACTGAAGGGTTTTAATCAAATTAAACTGACTTTATGAAGCTTTCAGCTGCATCTGCTGGCAGAACAAGGGCCCTGCTCAATGCAAGGGATTGTTGAGCAAAAGGCAAGGGAACTTTTATTCCTCGAGAAGTTACTGAGCTGGAATACAGCAACTGCAGAAAGTTACTGCAGGTGTTTGGAGCTGTAGTTAACCTCTGAGAAAAAGAGGAAAACTTCGAGTTCTTTGAAGGAGCACACTTTGGAGCTGTAAAGCATTTCAGAAGAGCAAATTGAGTGGGGAGGACATATGCAGAGGAAGAAACGCTGCTGCAAGGTGCAGTTACAGGCAGCAGGTTTGGGGAAGGTGGAGAGGAGAGGGTGGGGAAACCCCTCCTGGTACTGGGAGCGAAGGGAACAGTGACTGAGAGCAGCGATGGGAGGGCATGGTGGTGACCCAGTGTTGGGGAAGGCTCATTGAATCATCCAAAAATGCCATTTGTTGGCACATTCCAGGAGTTGGACCCAAACCCCAGCCTTGACTCGCTGTGAGGTTCCTGGTGCCAAAATCCTGCCTATTTTCGGAAGTGCTGCTGGCGAGGCTGGATGTGGCTGAGTGCAGATGAGACTGGAAACAGGCGATGGCAAACATGTCACTGGAAACAGCACCAGAAGAGACCGCGTACAGCACCCAGAAGAATCAAGTAGTTAATGGTTGCTGTTACAGACAGACAAGAATTGTGGGGATTTAAGGAACAATAATTTAACTTATTGATTAATCAGAAAGCCTCCCACTCTCACTGATGGTGACTGTATGAAGCAGGCATCTCTTTCCTGACCGGTCCCTGCTCCCCTCGCTGCTGGCTGATGCAAAGAGCAGGAATTTGGGGAGCAGGAGCTCAGGGAAATGTGGATGTGGCTGATGCTCTGCTCTGCCCGAAGACCCCAGGGCTCATTGTCTCCCCGCTGCTGTTCCTCACCCAGGTGCTCCTGCTCCCCTGGGGTGGGGGACGGGCCCCCTCTGTGCCCCCCGTTATCCCTCACTCCATCAGCTGTCACCAGAAGTAATGTTTAGCTTTCATGCTCAATATTCTTGATGCAAGTCAAACATCAAACCCTCAGCAGAGTGCCTGGGAAAATCTAAGCGCCAATATCAGAGGAATCTGTTTCTACAAAGCAAAAGAAATCAACAAAGGCTGTGTTTGGGGATTTATTTTTTTTCATCTTGGACCATACATACAAATAATAAGTTTAGACTTGTTTTTTTATTATTCTCACCCTTCCTGATATCAATCTCTCCTTTTCATTATAATAAATATTGACTTGTGCTGCTAGAAAAGGACTTCCTCTATCTGCTGCTTATCTTTCCGCAGGCTCGGCAGTGGGGATGTGGACAGGATTCATCGTCCCAGGAACACCCGCTCTGCTGCATCCCCAGCAGCACAGGAGGACCACAGAGCCGGGAGATTTTGGAGACCTTAAGCCATGTGTTGGGTTCATCTGCAGGGAGCTGGGCTGCTGAATCCCGGCTGTGGTCCCTGTATCTGGAGGGAGGGTTAAAACAGTCCCCCGAGGTCTCGCTGCTTTCCTCCACTCTCCTGCCCAAGGCGGGACAAACACCTTTCTGAACTGCTGAGGATGGGTTTTCTTGTCGGTGACCAATTTCCTACTGCAGGGCAGTGGCCTCGTTCCTTCAGTGTGTCTGTACGCCAGCACTGCTCTGTGCCACGTTCACTAGCTTCCACATGGAATTTGTTTTGCACCAGCAGAAATGCACTCAGGTTAGTTTAAGAAGTGAAATAAAAATAGGTCCTTTCCCAGATGAGCTCCCTGTTTATACAGGATGGATCAGCAAAACCTGGAGCAGAGGGAGGATAGCGTCAGGGGTTTTGGGGCCAGCCCTCCCGGGAGCATCCCATGAGCATGGGGTCGGGGGACGTCGCGGTCCAGCTTTCTGCCCCAGCAAAGCCCTGCTGGGCTGGCGCGCTACCGGTGCAGAAAATGTGATTCCAGCCCCACCAACCCCTGTGCTGGCTTTGCTGGAGGCTGGGGAGGGGGCAGAGCAAAGAGGGGGGTGGCACTCCAAAGGTTTCCAGCCTTTGCTTGGCATGAGAAAAGCATTTGCCCCCATATCTCAGTGTTTCCAGCCTTAACCGTGAGCACAGCCAACATCATTTCCATGAGATATCAGCCAGATCTACATGAATAACGTAGAACAATGCTTTCCTCAAATCCAGGGAGTCCTTCTTAGAACCAGAGCCTGGGTTCAAACCACAGGCAATCTCTGCTGGGGAAAACACCAACAACCCGCGTGTTCATCACCTGCCCTTGCCCCTGGGCATTCTCAGGCTACACCTGAGCCTGGGGGCCAGGGCGAGGGAGGGAAAACAATCCTGCTGCATTTGAAAAGAGGTGATTTTTATCAGCAAGCTTCTTTTATTTATCAGCTTTGTTAAAATGCCATCTCTCAGAGTCGTAGGGTCATGAGTCAATGTCAGCTCTCAATTAACTACAAAATACAGGTTTCTCCCTGCCAGGGCTGAGAAGTTAGCCACAATGAGGAGAACCCAGCAATGTTTTTGCTTCCCCGGCCCCTATTTGGGTGAGGCTGGCTCTGGAGACCTTGCAGCCGATGGTACAAAGTCAGGCAATTGGGGGTTTTTTCCCAAGAAAGCTTTTGGCTGCTGTTCTGGGGGGTTTGTGCTTGCTCCTGTGGTACCCAAATGTGGACATCACCCTGTCTGACTTTAGTTGGAGGAGTTTTTCCCCCTGAAAGGAACCCTCTGCCCAACCGGCACCCCAGGGGGAGGCAGCCTGTCCTGTCCTGGGCCCCCAGCCCAGCCCCTCGGCCTCCCGGCCGGCGCGGGAGCAGGATTTGTAAGCTGTTGACACGGACATCCTGCGTAGGCGATGGAGGCTGTTCTATCGGGGAGCAGACACCTCCAGCAGACGCTTTCTCTAGCAGATTTATTATTGCTGGTGAGGAAAACGAAACCATGTGGAGCCGGCATGCGGAGCCCAGGAAAGCAGCTTGCCACTTGGAGGCAGACGGGAATTTCCTGAAAGGTGAATATGGCAGAGCATTAAAAGACAAATAAATAAAAAAGCCTTCCATTATTCCTCTGTCACAGCTGTGATGCAACTTGCCCCAAAGACCGGATAATACAGGAGCCTGAGAGCTGCCATAAAGGGCTAGAGCAGAGCTCCGCTTGGTCTCAGCGCCGATCCTCCCAATGCTGCTGCAGATGCTGCAGGAAAGGCTCACAGTGTCCCATAAAGAATACGGAGGGGAGACCTGCGCGGATGAGCTATTTCCATCCAGGGAGCCAGAGGATGCTTTAGGATCCGAGGCGGGAAAGTTTATCTCCACTCTATTTTCCTCCTGTTTGCCTCCCCGGCACCAATACGAGTGTTCCTGGTGAATCCACAGCACAACTGTTCGTAAGCACTGTTAAGGTTTTATATCTCTGAAGCATCCTCACCTGGAAGCCGCAGAGAAGCAGGATCTCACCTCAGCTCACCTCCGTGCAGCAAAACGGGGGCCAAGACCCCAGCAGGTCCCCGGCCAAGGGACCCCCTGTCCCACCAAGCCCCTGGGACCCCAGCACAGCCACGGCCAGGAGGTGGGCATGCCTGCACCCAGCTCTGAGCTTTGCAAACAGCCGCTGGCTTGGCAAGGAGATGAGCTGCCTGATGCATTCCCCCCGTAGCTACGGTGTTTTTCCTGTGCATACTTCTCCTCCTGACCATCCCTGCTCCCGCTGCCTCCTCCCTGCTGCCACATTGAGCCCAGATGTCTCCTTTAAAGGGGAACTGCAAAGTTTTGTTTAAAATAACGCTATTTAAAAAAAAAAGAAAAAGCAACCCTTCCAAGATCCCCAGCAATTAATCAACTCTACGTGCAAGCTCCAAACTTGCAAACGCATTTGAAAGCAAACTACTTGAAGCTCAGCTTCCTCCGCACTCACCTGCCAAGCCCCAAGTTAGATTCCCGGTTATTCCCGGCCAGGAGCTGGTTGTGCTTCGGCAGAGAGCTGGGCGTCAGGCCCCATGTCCCAGCCCCGGCATGGCTCCAGGGAGATGCAGAGGGAGGATTGCAAGGGGGGGCTAGCCTGGTCCTGCATTCCTTCCGCACCGAGCTTTAGATGCTTGATTGAGAAAACGGGGAGAGCTGGATGTGGGGAGTGGCAGGACCAGAGCCCTGTTTGCAAATTCCCGCTGTGCTTGGCTGCAGGGTGGATTTTTGGTACAAACTGTGAGAATCGTGTCTTTTTCCCTAATGTATCCCTGAGCCTGAAGAGAGGTGACCGAGGCAGGAGGGGGCTCAGCCAGCTGGTCTTTGCGCACCAGGCAGCTCCCAATTCTGCTCATGTCCCCCCGTTACTCTGATGGCTCCCTCCAAGCAGCCCTGCTCTGCCAAGGGATGCCTCTGCCTCGTGTGTGCTCCCCAAAGCCACCGTGCAAATGCTGTGACCATGGGAGCCAGCGGGGAGCTGCGGCCACCCCGAGCACCCAGGTCCCACAGGGCTGACCCACACCCTGATAGGCAATAGGCGCTTTGCTCCTCATCCTCATCCCCAGGGACGAAGGCTCGGGCTCACCAGCTGCAGCCCCATCTCAGCCTGGGACGACTCCTCAAGCCCCGAATCTCTAAACAACCCCCCTCCTCCCCTGACCCCCTCCCCACCCCCCCTAACCCTGAGTTTTAATTTATCAGGAGCATTATTAAAACAGCCATTTCTCAGCTGTCTAACGTTTCAAACCCCTGCTCTCATTCATCTGATAAATATTTACAGAGCTTGACATTGTCTTCAGCTCGTTCCCTTCTGCACCAAACAATCCCAAACACTCTCTTCCCTTCTCCCGTGGCTCACGGAGCGGGGCTGCCCTCCCCGGCACAGCCAGACCCCTGGGGACCCCTCTGCTGAGACGTGAGGATGGGGGGAATTACCCATCCCTCCTTTGGACTCGCCCCATCTCATCCCTGCTTCACTGCAGCCCGCCAAGTGCCCCAGCAGCACTGGGGAAGCTGGGATAAACTGGTGGGAGAGTTCTTGATCAAGTCTATTTTTGTATACATACAGAATTTCATGAGAAGTGAGCGCTCTTGGGGAGGCACATCGATTTTGGTGCCATTTGCAGCAGGTCAAGGACTCTGCGGTCGCCTCTGAATGGAGGGAGGGAGGCAGCGGCTCACAAGTCAAAACCCTAATTCTTCTGCTTTGGAAACGGATGTTCAACACCATCCCATTCTTCCAGGCCTTACAGGAGATCTGATGTTGTTTCCAAAGAAAAAACAATCAATTTCAAGCTCTTGAATCTGTTGAGAAGCAGAATTGCCATCCCCTGCCAGTTTGATCGTAACACAATAATTTCTTTCCACCTATTTTTTGGATTAGAGAGGTGAAGTCTCTTCTGCTGCTGCTGCTGCTTCTCAAAACATTTTCACGGGGCTGCCTCACTGGTGGGAAGAGCTGAGCGGCTGCTCAAGGAGCCTGAAGTCCCCAACAAAGGGAACATCTCCTTCAAGCTGCACAATGGAGTCCTCAGGCAGGCTCAAAATTCCCCCAAGAATCCTCCCAAAGCCATCAACTGGTTTTAAAATATGCACTCATTGTTCAGCAAGGGGATTTTTGGTTTTTCGGTGTTTTTGGAGAAGGAAGAAGAGGAGGAGGAGGAGGAGAAGAGCCCACCTTCTTTGACCCTCTCTTTTCCTGCATGCATCCACCCAAACACCAGTGAAGATCTGCAGCAGCAGAGGTTGTGATGGCTGGTGCATGGGCATTTATGTGAGATTTTTGGTTTTTTTAAATGCCAGAGGGCTTTTTTGTGTTTGTGTTTCAATGCCCAGCCCAAAGAGCTGCAATTCAAAGCCCTTGGGACATGCCGGGGGTCCTGCCTGTGGTGCTCCAAGAGTCTCCCAGGGCTCTGTCCCAGCAGGACACTTTCCAGACCTGTGAATGGGAGGTTGGGCTGGATTTTTTTTTTCCAGGCATTCATGCATGGTGAATTGTTAGCAGCAATCTTTAAATTCTCTGCCTTCCCTTACAGTAACTAAATAAATGCCACATGCGGGCAGCTCCCCCCAGCCCGGCTGTGACGTGTGTGCTGGTTACGGATTATCCGGTGTGTCTGAATCACCACGGGATGGGGAACATCGAGGAAACCGGTGACGTTTCACCCGATTTCAGGAAATATGTTCTGCTGTTAAAAAAGCAGAGAAAGCAGTTCCATTTTGGGGTCAGCCCTAGCTGCGCCATTCCCAGGGGCAAGGCTGGTGCGGGGCGCCCACAAGCCCCTCCGAGCTCCCCCAATGTGGAACCAGTTTTGGCTCTTTGTGCACCCCCACCACTCCCCATTGCAGGTTCCACTGCCTTTCATCCCACACACAATTTTTCTGGTTCAATTAAAAATCCATCCCATCCGTTCCTCCCACACCACCACCCGCCCAGTCTCCTCCCCACTGGCTGCAGGACCTGGCGCCCAGCCGGCTGGGGGGACCCCAACCGCAGGGAGGGGGGGCTCATCCGGGGCTGGTGGTGGGAGAACGAAAAATGAAACATATTTGTGACTGGGAGCAGAATTCTGACCTTACAATAACAGGATTAGAGGAGTTTCCCAGCAGACATGGGGGTGCTCAGCGGGGCAGCACAGACCCCCCGCTGCACAGCCCCCCCTGCACCAGGGCTGCCTGGCTTGCAGGGTTGGGGTCAGGTTTATTGCTGGTAGAGAAGCACAGCCCCACAGCAGACAGCACCCTGCGGGTGTCCCAGCCCAGGACCCACTGTCACCAATTCTGTGAGAGCACCCTGGGGGAGCTGAAGCCCCTCCGCTGCCCTGACGCCATCCCTCTCCCTCCACCCCTGGGACCCCCAGCACACCGAGCGCTCAGCTGTGATATGACACGGTGCTAAAAGGACGCCTGTCGAAATGTGGCTTGGATGAGGAAGGTAAACCCATACATCAGCGTATCAGCAGCCTTTCCACCACCTGGCAGGGTCAAAGCTTTGCCATGTGTTAGCATCGCTCCCCTCCTTCTGCCTGATACATGGGGCTTTGCTCTGGTTCCCCTCTCATTTTCTGCCAGGCGCAGGGTTTTCCCACCTTCATGGCTACTTTTACTGCCCAATGACTCATTGCTTCGGCAGGCGAGGGAGAAGCTGGAGGATTCATTCCTTGGGCATCATGTAAAATGTAAAACCCAGGCGGTTTCTCTGGCCAGCTCAGAGGAGCACACTGCGACGGGGGCCCCAGGACTCCTGTGGGGCTCAGGGCAGGGTCCCCGTTCTGCAGCCCCCAGCCCCCGCCAGCCTTCACCCAGGGGATTTGCACAAACCTGCCCCCTCAGCTGCCCACCGTGGGCTCCACTCCCAGGCGCGAAGTCCAGCACTGGCTCCTGTCATCCTCCAGCTGAAATTAGCCTCCAATCGCATCCATAACCCCCCCGGTTACACGTGCATCCCTGGTCCTGATCTCTCTCTGCTTGAGAGCCTTGTGATTGACACCCAACAAGACAACAGTGGAAACAAAGCCATCAGTTGACACGCAGAGTTTTTAGCTGCAGATTGGTATTTGCAGCACTAAAGTGATGTCTCATTACTCTGCTGCAGTGATCTTGTTAAACGCCAATTTAAACCCTGATCACAACAGAGCGGAGCACAAGATTCCAGTCTGAGCAGCGATGCATCGCAGGAAAATCTGCCGCCTGCCCTGTGGTCCCTCACTGCAATGCCACGGAGAGAAATGCAAAAAGATTTTATGTTTCCTCACCTACCCTCCATGGGCCAACACAAGCCCACGCATTAACCCCCAGGGCTTCCTCCAGCCTAAATTTAAACAGCTCAGGGTTTCTATCACTCCCCTTAGGATGCTGTTCTGAAGTCTACAGAGTTGCTCTGCAATATGAAGTTTCCCTGGGAGTCAGCCTAAATACTTAATTTCTTCCCCCTTTGTCCTAATTAGAGCTAGCAAAACAATGAGGACATTATTTACAAATTATTCAAAGCTAAGATTTGCACACAAAAGTCCTGTGCGGATGGAGCAGGGTTGCGGGGAGCGTGTGTGTGCCATGCACCATCTATACGGCATTAACAGCAGCGTATATTCATGCAAATTCCTGTGTTCACGATGTATATTCAGCTGTCCCTGTTCAAGCTCATTCCCTGAGGACCTTCCCAAACCGTCCCATGCTTAAACCCTTCCAAGCCTTAGACAAACCCTGTCCGTCCCCCGGACCCTTGCACATCGCCTTGCACACAGGGTCCCCGCGGGGCTGATGCTCCAGGGAACCATCCCCGCCAGCCGTGGGGCACGGGAGCTCCTTTCCCACACACAAAACACAGGTCTCATTTGGAGCTGCTCCATCCCAGCATGTGTCTGGAGATATGTCCCTTCTGCCCGGACCCTGCCTGGGACACCCCCACGCACCGCCCAGCAGGATGCTGCCGGCGAAGGCAGCGCTGTCACGCTGCAGGGAGCAGCACGTCTGTCCAGAGGGTAATTTTGTCCCTGTTGCGGAAAAAATGCCTTCAGAAGGGGTTCGCGCAGGATATGAAGGCATTGCAATCCGCCACGTGCTGCCCTGGAGTGGGGAGGGTCTGTGCAGACCAGCCGTAAGCCCCTCTTTCAAAGGCTTTATTACACACTTAGTCATAAAACCTTGCCTGGGGCTGACTTGGCAAACGAGACCCCGGCCCAGAAGCCAAACCTTTTTCATTTTTTAATAACATTTCATGAAAATCCATTTGGCCCTTTGTGACTCAGACAGGTGGGAAAACAATAGAGTTTTCTATTTCCAGCCTCTCTCGCCGGCACACTGTGGCCACTCGGCATGTGCAGGGACCTCGGTCGGCACAGCCGCAGGCAGTGACATTCCTGTGCTGGCTCCGGTGACAAGGACCATTCTGGCACAGCCCCCTGGTATTAAGCAGGATGTGAGGATGGCACGCCGCATCCTGACCCCCGCGTTAGTCTGCTGGCAGGCTGGGGGTGGTTTGCCCCCACTGACAGCTCCATCCCCACGACAGGGCCAGCAGCCCAGACAAGCCATCACGGGGGGCAAGTGGCTCTCTTGGCACAGCGAAAGCCAAGCTGTTTGCTGGAGCATCCATGCAACCAACTTTCTGCAACCAACACTTGCCCTTCAACAAGATTTTGTCCATTCCTCACCTCCCATATCCCTTCCCAGCCATCCCCCCTTCCCTCCCATCCCAAACCCAGCCTCCAGCAGCTCCTGAACATGGGCAGGGTGCCCTGGACCCTGCTGCCCTCCGCCCTGCCTCTGCTCATGGTGCATCACAGGCTGCAGATCCCTGAATCCATGGCCCCATCCTGGACCCTTCCCCGGAGCACTGAGTCCCTGCTCCCCCACCGACTGGGTCACCCGAGGATTGGGCTGCCCCAGGGACACAGTGGAGGGAGAGACCCGCAGCTGCCGGCAAGCTGACATGGAGTTCAAAGCCCTATTAGATGGGTCTCTTGGCACCGGGCTCTATTTTTACAGCTTGTACGCTAATGCTACCAAAGTTTAAACAATTGCACGGGACCTGCAGCTTTGAAGGGAAAGAACACGTCAGGTTCAGCGCAGCCATCATGCGCTGAGCCCTGCGCAGGGGGATTTCCCGAAAGCCCCAGCACACGAGCTCCCCATGGGGCGGTGCAGCACGGCGGGGTCCCTTCTGTCCTGGAGACAGTGGATGGGCATGACGTGGGGACCAGGGGACAGCCAGTGTGACCAGGCGGTGAACCAGCATGGAGGGAGGGGCAGGGGAAAAGGGGACGCAGCAGGGGAACAGGGATGCAGCAGGGGAACAGGGATGCAACAGGGGAACAGGGATGCAGTTGGGGAACAGGGATGCAGTAGGGGAACAGGGATGCAGTGGGGGAACAGGGATGCAGCAGGGGAACAGGGATGCTGCAGCCGTGTGCACGGAGCTGCACATGTACGCCCAGGGCTGAGGTTGTGTAGCATGCAAGAGGCTGCCTGGAGCGTGTGAAAGAGCAACCCCATGCTGGAGGAGCTGGCGGGGATCCTGGGGAGGCAGAGGGGACAAGCCCCCATCACCGCCCAGTGCCTGTGTCCCCTTCAGGGCTTGCAAAATACTGTTGCTCGAGCACCCCTCCTTTGAGGGCTCCAGGGGCAGTTTCATACCAGATCTGTGTTTGAAAGGTTGGAGTTATGAGTCTGTCAGCATTTCCATTACAGGCCCTGATTAATTTGGGGGGGGACAGGGTAGGGTTAGGAGTTGTCATTCCAGATGTGAATTTTTGTTTTAATTCCTCTAAAAAAAAAAAAGGTTTAAATCCTTTAACTTTGTGTTTTCCCTTTCAAAGGAAAGAAAATATGTGCCGTCTGGATCTGTTTTGTTTTTGCTCCAGAGCTCCAAATGCTGTTTGCCAGGTTCACAGCCGTAAGGGCTTTCCTTTGAACCGGGCTCGCTCTCTGTCCGTCTTTACAGGCTTACCCCGACCTCAGCCTGGCGATCCCAACCGGGGATCTGCCTGGAAATAGCCCCGGTGATGGGAAGTGTGATGTTGGAGCAGAGCAGCGGGTACCTTTTCCCGGCAAACACCCTGCAGCAGAATCCCATACCAACGACTCCAGGCTTTGCTGAGTCCCAGGGCAGCAATAGTGGGGTCGAGGGGCAACAGTGGCAGAACTAAACAAACTAAAACTTTTTGCTCAGGGAATGTCAAAATGTGTCTCGTTCCCACCAATGCTTTAGCATTTCTGAAAAGCAAATTTCCAATATTAAAGACAACAATGGAAGCCAAAGCGATGGCGTTTCCCCCGCTGGGGAAATGCTGGTTCCCCTTTGGCACGCTCAGAGCATCCGAGGCTCTGGGGTGCTCCCGTCCCCTCACAAACCACCAGTTCCCTTGTGGAGGCCACTGGGCTCCATGTCTTGCTCACGCACCAAGTTCCTCGCGTTCATCCAGTCCTATATCAAAAGCATTGTTCTGCTCCCCCATTCGCCTCCCCATCAGAGATCCAGGTGAAATCCTCTTTCTATCCCGCCCACTGTTCCTAAGCACATCTGATTGATTAACCGCTGTCCTGGGACTTTAGTGGGAGGGCTTGTGGGTTTTCATGATTTAATCCTTACAAGGACCCTAACGCTGGATGAAAGCAGTGCGCTGGAGAGGTGAGAACATGTTTACTCTGACAGTAAACCGAAGGCAGAGCTTTTCACACCCCCGGGAAAGGTGTCTGGACCCTGTGGCAGGGGGTTTGCTCCAAGCTGTTCCGTTCCCCGCGGCTCTCATGCACGTCCTATCCCGCACCCAGCCACGTGCTGGAGCGTGACGCAGGGAAAGGATCCCAGCTGCTGTCCCTCCCCGGCGCCGCGGCTTTGAAAGATAATTAAGAGGTGGTGGACTCAGGATACAAGAAATGGGCATGGAGCTCTGCAAAGACAAAAACAAAAGCACCAGGCTTTGCTGCAGCTGCTTGGTGAGACGCGGAGGGGGCTGTGCAATGGCGAATTTCCTTTTATTGCCGTCTTTTCACTCCAAAAGCTGCCTGGCAGCTCTTCAGCTCTTTGCAGAGAGACTGTTGTTGCTACTGCCGCTGCTGTTGTTGCTGCCAGGAAAAGACTTTGCAAATAGTCTTCCCATTAGAGCCGACTTGGTATCAGACTTGGTATCAGCATTTTTCAGCAAGGGCTCGTGCGGGGGCTGAAGGAGCCAGGCGTCAGGCGTCGAGTGCCTGCATCTGTGCCACACAGAGCGGCATTGTCAGCGCTGTCCAGGATGACAGGGATGGCGGGGGGCTGGCAGGGACGGCGGGGGGCTGGCAGGGATGGTGGGGGGCTGGCAGGGATGCAGGGGTCTGGCAGGGATGCTGGAGAGCTCACAGGGATGCTGGGGGGTTGGCAGGAAAATCCAATGCCTTTGCTGGGGTGCCTTTTGCTTGTGGCTCTTTTGTAAAGTTCCCAGTGGTGGGGATATTTTCGATCACTACTTAAGCAATGGCTCAGCTCTGATTTCCAGAACTTCTCTGTAATCGAGCTGATTTTCTTCACGCCCCAAGTCTCTAAGCACGAGCTCTTCCTTCCTCCTGCAGCCTTCGGCAGAGGTGATGCTGCGGACAGGGTTCATCCCAGGTCAGGCTCCCGGGGCTGCCCCAGACAGGGTTCATCCCAGGACTGCACCAGACGAATTTACCTCTCCAGGAGCTGTCAGGAGGGAGGCGGGGGAATTCCTTCCCTGCCGGCAGAGTCTCGGATCCCAGCGCTGCCAACCAGCCCTGGCTCTGCCTCCGCTTTAACCTGCCTCTGCTCCAGGGTGGGGAGAGGGGTCTGTAGGCAAGTCAGAGCTGGAAAATCAAGGCATCCCAAGAGAGACAAACCAGCCAGAGACAGTGGTAACCAGGACTAGAAAGGAAGAGAAAAGTGTCATGGACGGCACATGCAGAGCTGGATGTGCTGGATGGGGGACCGGCTGAGTATCACCAGGGTGGCCGGGCTCAGCAGCTGAGGGCTTGTCCTGCCCCATCTGCGACTGACTCTGGGGTGGGAGCAGCAGGGATGCGTCAGATAAAACAGAGTGCCCCGCTGCCCTGCATAAAGCTTTGCCTAACGGCAATTAAAATTATTTTTTTCAACAGTAAAGAAAACAGCTGGAGGGGCCCAAAAACATCCCTAACTGTAGGGGCCAGTTTAAAAAACAGCTACAAAAACACATTCTTGTAATGGCACTAAT
Organism: Pterocles orientalis; assembly: GCA_011057875.1. Classification (NCBI taxonomy): domain Eukaryota; kingdom Metazoa; phylum Chordata; class Aves; order Pterocliformes; family Pteroclidae; genus Pterocles; species Pterocles orientalis. The sequence continues at coordinate 1,618,591 of WKFP01014742.1, forward strand.
AGGTGTGCAGTGATGTAGGTTGCTATCTGCATTCCTAAAACCTGCTGCAGAATAATGCTGAGTCATGACCTCTGTGGTCGCATCCATCCCGCTGGTGTTTTTTGTGCCTGTGGGGACCTGTGGGGACCCTCCCTGTGCCCAGCACAGACCCCAGGCCACCAGCCCTCCACATGCACTCCTGCTCAGCTTGCAATCATACAACCCATTGACTTTCTTCCCAAGGAAATTCGCCCTTCTTTGCCAGGAGCAATAGATTAATTGCTGACATAAAGAAAAACTGCAGGAAAAACGCAATTAAAGAATCAATGTACGATCAAGGGAAAGGAAATGTTTCCAGAGCCAGGTATCTCTGGCAGGGATCTGACCCTGCCTCGCAGCTCACAGGCTGTGCCTTTGCCTCTATTTACTGAAGGTCCCGGAGCATGGGGCTCGGGGAGGCCACGTCCAGCAGTGACAGCTGATGGGGACGGGGAGCTGCCAGGGACAGGGAGGAGGAGAGGAAGGCTCAGCCCGTGACCTCATGAGTGTTGAGGGCTGCTGTGCTGCAGGGGTGTCCCCCCACCTTGCTCTGGGTCCCAGTCCTGGTCCCCAGCCCTGGTCCCTGGTCCCCATTCCCCTGTCCCTGGTGCAGAGCACTCATCAGAGCTAGCCCCCATGAAGATGCTCAGCAGCCTGTACCCTGACGCTCCAGCTCTGCTGCCTTTTAAGTGTGAAATCTATTCACAGGGTGATTTTCACAGCTTTTAAAAAATAATTCCTTTAGTCTCTATTGTTTTGTACAATTTAGGAGTGTAACCGTGGGAATGGAACAGCCCTGGTACCATCCTCCCTGAGTGCTGTGCCGTCCAGCCAGTGCTGGCAGGATGTGGGTACAACTAATGCCACAATCAATATGTGCCTGGAAGAGAGAGGTGTGGCCAAGAAATGGGGATGGCTCCCACGGTTAGCCCAGGGAGTGCAAGGAGGAGAACGCCATGAGGGCTGGGGTAAAGGATGCTCACTCCAGGAAAGGGTGCCATGAAAATTAGTACCTGGGCTCTTTGTGGAATAGCAGGGATGGGAGCAGGGATGGGAGCAGGGATGGGAGCAGGGATAACAGCAGGGATGAGCAGGGATGGGAGCAGGGATAACAGCATGGATGGGAGCAGGGATGGGAGCAGGGATGGGAGCAGGGATGGGAGCAGGCAGCCTCCTCACCTTTGGGCCAGCCACAAAGAAAAGTGGATGAAGATTCAGCAGGACACAGAGGGTTGCCAGGGCTTCACTGTCCTCCAGCATCCCCCAGGACCGAGGCAAGTGCTCAGACCCACAGGGGATTTTCTGAGCAGGCATTGGAAAACCCAGCAGGAAGGCGGCTGAAGCTCCCATGGTGTGGACCTGGGCACAGGCTCAGGCAGGTTTTACAGCCCTTTTCTCCAGGGACTGGAGCACCAGGCGGACAGACATTCCTGCAGTGCCCAGTGCTCCCAGCAAAGGCTCAGTTTGCAGCTGGGGTCATTTGGGGAGGGAGGTGCTGGGGCAGGCAGGGTGAGGCTCGGCCAGGCGCAGTCCAGCAAGGCTTGGGGACAGCTCCAGCACACCAGAGTTGTTAATCCCAGCTTTACAGAGCTGAGCTTACACATCAAGGTGACACAGCCCTAGACAGAAAATGAAATTTCCAACTCCCACCACACTTTTTTTTTTTTCTTCCCCACAGCTTTTGTGCATTTTCCCATCTTTCTCGCCTTTTCCCTGCTGTTCCTCCCTGCTTTTGCAGGCCAGGCCCCGGGTGTGGGGAGCAGATGGAGGTGGGAAGGGGTGAAGGGGAGGGGGCTTCTGTGTGCAGATGAAATTAGCCCTGGAAACGCAGACAGCATGTGCACTCGCACGCCAGCCTGCAGTAAGTGGGTGTTTTTATGCTTCCCAAATGAGGCTGGGAAGTGGACAAATAATTGTTTCAGGGTTTAGTTTTAGTTAATCAATTTTTTCTTTTTCCTTGGCAAGTTCTCACAAAGTGGGAAGCTGGAGCAGCAGCCAGGTGAGAGGATGCCCAGCGAAGACCAGCACCGGCCCAGGATGGGAGAAACCCCATGGCAGCATCCTCTGCATGCACACACCTACCATTTCTCCTTCCACCGCTGCCAAACCCATGGGATGCACGGGACAGGGCAGGGCCCTCTGCCATCCTGCTCCACAATGCCCCAGGGACCACAGAGTGTCCTGGTGTGCGAAGGACCATCCATCACCCCCACATCCCCGGGGATGCAGTGGTGGCTTCCCCAGAGATCCCCATGGGTCCAGGGGCAGCCCTCGGTGTCAGGCAGCCGCCCGCCACAGGCAGCACGGGATGAGGAGGAGGCACCCGGCGAGGGAATGAACACGGGTCATTTTTCAAAGTGATGAATGGGAGGAAAAGAAAGTGGAAAGGCGGGCAAGGGGAAGAGAAGGGAACTGATTTCCAGATAAAGTCTTTGGGACACTTAAATAAACATCTCAGCCAGCGGAGCAAGGGGTGGGGGGCAGCGGGAGGGACGAGGGCGAGCTGGGCAGCACTGGAAGCGTCTCAGCAGGACACTTCAAATAAACAGCATTTAAAACAACATGCCTGCTCTCCCTCCCAGGGGTTTTCCCTCTGAGATCCCCTCTCTGCAGTTCCCACCCTGTCTCCATCTTGGCCCAAAGCCTACCAGCATTTCCAGTCCCATTTCACCCCCTAGCAAGGGGGTCCTGGGCTGGGGGGAGCCTCACCATGGGGAAGAGCAACTGTGGGTCCCCGAGGCCTTCCTCCCAGTAAGAGGAGCGGAGGAGGCAGAGCCATCCCATCCCAGCCCTCTGCCTGCTGCCTCTTCTTCTTCCTTTCAAGAACAAAAGAGCAAAGGGGGAGAGCAGAAATTGCCGAGCCATTAAAAACAAAAATGAAAACCCATCAATGAATTAATACAGCATTAAATGTTAATAATTAGGGGATCGTAAACATTTATGGGAACAGATTAAAGCCTAGTTCTGCTCCATTAAATCACTCACGTGGCCTCTGCCTTTCACCCACCTCAGGGGAGGAAGAGACAAAACGGGAGAGGAGGTCTGCTCACCAAAGGCTCTCGCTCCCCGCCCACTGCATCTTCTGCCCTCAATGTGCTTGGTGCTCTGGGGGTCTCCGGCAGCTCCAGCTCTGCCAGCATCCCAGGGGACATCCCCACCAGCACCCCAGGGACATCCCCACCAGTATCCCACAGGGACATCCTCACCAGCATCCCTGGGGACATCCCCACCAGCACCCCAGGGACATCCTCACCAGCAGCCCTGGGGACATCCCCACCAGCACCCCAGGGACATCCTCACCAGCATCCCTGGGGACATCCCTGCCAGCACCCCTGGGGACATCCCTGCCAGCATCCCCAGGGACATCCCTGCCAGCACAGTCACTCCATGCCACAGCAGCGTTGGAGATGGCACGTTTGAGGGTCTGAGTGGTGATAACACCACGGTTAATCATCTGCCCTGAGCCCCATGATCCTCTTTATTTATTTGTGTTATTCAGGGAGGATTTGGCATCAGGCGGTATGAGGTGACATGGTTAAACATGCCAAACGCAGGCAGAGCATCTCCCAGCCACCTCAGCTGTGGTTTCCCACCTGCCACCTGCTGTGGCTCTGTCTTGGAGTTCACGAGCTCGCCCTGAAAACCTGATTGAAATCCACAGCAATCCGACTGGAACACCTTGTACTGCAAAAGCAGTATCTTGCTTCTCTGCAGCAGTATTTATAAAAGCTTCTTTTTTCATGAGTTTAGCCAATAGCAGGGCAGTTAGTGACATTTCCAGAACTGGAACTGTGGGAAGCCCTGCCCAGTCCCTCCTCTCTGGTGGCTGCACTGTCCCCATCCCCACTGTGCAGTAGCCAGGGGACCTAGCAGCGATGTCCCCAGCCCAGCTGGCCCTGTCCCGGCAGCACCAGAAGGTTTATGGCAGCCTGGGATGAGCTGTCACACGGCACAAGGGCCTGGTTTTTTTCTACCCCCACTGAGAATAAAAATGTTTTATTTTTATAATTTAAATCAATGTTTCTTGGGGGAAAAGTTTTTATTTTTTTCAGTGAAAATATTCTTACTTTTTTTTTAAACCATTTTTTTCTTCTGCCAAACTTTTTCAGAAAATAAAGGTTTTTAAGCACTGCCTTTCATTTACCAAAAAACACACGAAATTTTTGTCAACAACAAAAAAATCCTTTTTCAGTAAATACTTTTTGTAAGCAGATCTTGGGTCTCTGCTTGGGCTACCTGGCCTGAGCTTCCTTCAGACCTGATTTACTTCCTCATCGCTTCTCCTACAAAAATAACCTTTTTTTCTTCAAGCATGTGACGGGATCACAGCAGAAACCTGAGGAATCCATCGGGCATCCCCACACTGATGGGAACACATTGAAGCCATTCCCGCCCATCGCGGTGCTGCCAGAGCCAGCACCTGGAAAGCACTGAGCGCATCCGCAGCTCCGAGATGGTTTGGTGGGAGCAGGGGAGCTCTGCCCAGACCCCCAGCTGTGGGTTTGCAGCTGGGGAAGGAGGAAGGTTCCCCTCACTGACACAGCTGGGAAATGCCCCATTTGGGGGCACAGGTGGGAAGCCCCCTCCCAGCCGGGCGGGATGCGCAGGGAGTGGGCTGCCAGGATGCTGGAGGTGCGCAGCTGGTGGCCGTGTGATGGGACCCCGCAGGGGATGGGAGCAGGTGGACAGCCCAGCCCTTGGCTTCATCTCTCGGGAGAAGCCCTGTCTGCAGCTCGCATCCCTCGCTCGGGGCAGCCCGGAACAACGCGGGTCTGTGCAGCCCTGGGCAGGCAGCAGGCAGCAGGCAGCAGGCAGCAGGCAGCAGGCAGCAGGCAGCAGGCAGGGATGTACATGGCCCCTCAGCCCATCTTGGTGGGATGGTGTTGTTGTTGGCTGCCCTGTGCTGCTCCAGCCATGCTGAGTGCTGGGGGTCTGTGGTGGCGGGGGCCCTTTGCAATGGAAAGCTTCCTGGGGAGCCTTCGAGGGCAGCCCTTGTAGCAGATCTAATTATACAAACAATTTTGTTCTGCTTCTCCAAATAAACACAGCGAGGTCTGCGGGACGCGGCACGATGGGAAATTAGAAATGAGAACGCTTGCTAATGGGCTCCTTAGCTGCAGGGGTAAACAGATGATTTGAAAAGGCCCCGGCCGCCCCTCCGACAGATCTACACGCTCCTCTCCCCTTTTCCCTCCCCACCTTCGCTCTCTCCCCACCCCCCCCGTCGCACCCAATATTAACAAAGCTTGCAATTTAATCAAATCCCTGAACTGTGAAAGGAGACTTCTGTAGATTCGATTTCAAGGTTTTTCCCTGTTAAGATTTGCATTGAGAAAATTAGATTAAAACCCTGCATGTAAAGGAAAGGGGTGAGGGTGGGGGGAACCGGGCGTGGAGGGGAACGGAGGGAAGAGGAGATGGGGCGAAGAGGGGCTCCAAAGCCAGCTGCCAGCAGGCTGAGTCAAGAGAGGACTGGCTACAGAGTTAGACGGGGGGACCCAAAGACCAGGGCAGGGCTGAGACCCCCCACAGCACCCCCACCACCCACCTGAGAGCTGCTCCGGATTGGTCCCCATGGTCCAAAGAGCCTCTTCCTCCGCGCCTCTTGCATGGCTTGTTTCAGGCTGGGGATGGGTGACACCAGGATGTCCCCACTCGCATCAGACGAGTCCCTTTGGTGTGTCCCTGCACAGCGCGATGCTCTCCCCATCAGTAGCTGCTGCTGGGGTTCTAGCCAAGCTCTCCGGCACAAACGTGCATCCTGGGACCCACCAGCGCTACGGGATCCCCCTGCCAGGATGTTGTGGCTGAGCTGGGGTCTCCCCCGGCGATCCCGGCTCGCGCGGGTTGTCCGCAGCCCTCCCATCGCGTACACACACAAATGGGGTCTATCAACGCCCCGTCACCACAGGAAACCTGATTCGAGCCAGAGTCCCTCGATGGCAGCTTGGCAGGAGCGTGCTGTTGGCCAGGACTTTGTTTTCATTACTACTCCGTGTAATTTATAATTGTATCGCAACTGAAGAGCTAATTGCAGTTGCTGTCCCACTCTGCGCCTGCCCGCCGCCTGTACCGGTCCCCGACAGGATGCCGGGGGACTCGTCCCATGCCGGGCTGTGGGATGGAGCATCACAGCTGTGGCAGGGCTGGGGTCTCTCCGGGCTCTCCGGACTGCTGCAGTCGGATGCACGCTGGGATCTGGGGGTCACACAGCCCTTGAGCTGCTGACGGAGCCTCTGAGATGAGAAATTATCCTGTTTGATTCAAAGTTTTTCTCAGTCAGCTACACCAGTTCTGCACTTTCTGCATTCGGTTTGGTCACACTGAGATCTTTACATCAAACTTCCTTTTTTCCAGATTAAGAACATGCCTTGGACATTGTCATGCCCTGGCATGGCAGGGGACAGTCCCGCAGCTCTGGGGACAGCCCTGAAGCTCCGGGTACGCGCTCAGGGCCAGGGTCCCTTGTCTCATCCCCCATGGCCAGGAGTGGACTGGATGGAAGCAGAGGTTGGGGACGGCTGGCGCTTTCCCTCCTCCCTCATCCCCGGGGCAGTGAGCAATGCCCAGGAGGATGGATTCTGGTCCCATCAGCTGTCCTGCAGCAAAGCACTCCCTGAAAGCAGCCAGGAGAGGCAGGGAGCTTTCTGGTTGTGTGTGCCAGCAAGACTCAGTGCATGAAAAAAAAAAATAAAAAAATAAAAAGGCTGAGAGAAGGAAAGAGGAGCTGTTAAAGGAAACCCAATCCGCCAACCATGCCCGGACGGCTGCTGGACCCGGCTGCGTTGGGCTATAGAATCCGGAGCTAAGTGGTTTCCTCTCCACCTCACTGGGGATCGGCTTTTATGTTCCGCTGAAAAGGTATCCTGCTCAAACAAGCGGAGACATAATGGGGAGAGCATCCATTAAACAGAAGGAAACAAGGGCATGTTAAACATGAAATATTCATGGGGGCTCTTGCCAGCTTGTTAATGCTTTTGTGTTTGCAAAATACCTCTGGCTCAGAGCAGGGGCGGGAGGGATGTGCTGCAGGTCCAGAGACCCTGGCACCCTGGCACGGGGTGGGCAGGAGGAGACTGTGGTGGGGGAGGCTGGGGAATGGACGAAGGCAGTCTGTGCCTGGTAGGAGAAGGGGTTTGCTCACAAAAGACTTGCTCAATATTGCAGAGATAACTAAGGGCAGCTTCTGAGGGGTGCATCCCAGCCCTGTCATGGGGATCCCTGTGCCCAGCACCAGCCCCAGGCTCTGGGGGACTCTGGGGGGCTCGGGCACTGCCTCTACTTCCACAGCATCTCAGGGACTGCAGCATCCTGGGCTCGGCGGGTCCATGTATCCCTACAGACCTGCCAGGAGAACAGCCCGACACAGAGGCTTTGGAGCATTTCTCCAGCTTCGTGTTACAGAGACCTCATTGCCTCCACAGAATTCACCTCCATATATTTAGTGGGACGTTATGAGATAGCATCAATAATTAAAAATAAACTACAATTGTCAAAATGGGCGAGCAAAGTGCATCCGATGATGAATTACCCTGGCTACGCAGAACGCTGTTTGCTCTGCTGGTTGCTAAGCCGTGGATTTCATTAACTCACAAGAGGTCTCCCAGTCATTTAGTGTAAATCAGGGAAGCTCATTGTATTATTCCCACTATTATTGCTGGTGGTGTTAGTTTCTAACCCAATCTGATGGGTGAGTGCCACTGGCAGGAGCTGCACTCCTCCATCGCTGTCTGCTGTCTGTCCCCACCACACCAGGCTGCCCACCCTCCTCTCACCCCGTTTTGGGGACTGTGTCTGGGGCTGGCCATGTCCCCAGTGTCCCCTGTGGATGTGCCATGAGGAGGGGACCCGGTCGGGAGGCTCACGGGACTGAAGGGGATCTTCACACCCCAGTGAAGGGGAAGCAATATCTGATGGACCTGGGCCAAGAGGAGCGTTTTGCAGCGGAAAAAAAACGTATGTAATAGAGCCATAAAAATGTTGTTCGTGCCTTTGTAAAAATCTCTCACCTGGAGGAAGCGGCTGGGGAGGGAGGGGTTCTCACCGAGGAGCGGGGGGCTGAAGGCTCCCCCGGCTGCAGGCGAGGACTGGCACACAAAGAGATGGGGATTGTGCCTAACACGGTGACAAATCCTTCCCAAGGGTGAACTTTTCAAACCTCGAGTCCTGGGGAAATGGGACTGAAGTGTAAAGGGGAAAATGTTGATGGAGATCAGGTTTATGCTGTGCAAATACATTCTTGCACTGCTATTTGGGAAATGCAATCACAGCTCTGGGCAAGGAGGAATTAGCAGCAGGTTCAAAGGCAGCTCGGGCTGGATATTTTCTCAGGAATTGTCTGTTTCTATAACGCCTGCCAGACTTACCCAGCGGCTTTTCCCTTCCAGCTAGTGGGCACTCATCGGAGCCCAATGCCATGCACCAGAAGCATATCACAGGCTCTTGTCAGTGTTTGTTCTGCCAAAAGCCAACTGGAACAAAACCCAGAGTGATGGAAACAGCCCACGGGCTCCTGAGGGGCTGTGAGCATCCCCTCTGTCGGCGAGGATGGCCGGGCAGTGCTGCAGCCCCAGCTGGCTGCAGGTCCCACAGAGACCCCAACTCCATCCCTGAACATCCCCAGCAGACCTGGGGCTCTTCGGGAAACCCAGCCTCTACCCCGTCCTGTGAGCTTGGCCTTGCCTTCAGACTCCACCATGTGCTTGGCCCGACACGTGGTTCTGGGCTATTAATCCGCCTCCCTGCTGCAAACCTCCCAGTACTTTGTTTTCTGAAGGGGAAGTGAGTTGATTATTTCAAATTGATGTTCAGGGTCATCAGCCGAGCTCCTTCCCCCAGACAGCGATTCCAGCCAGCTCCCCACTCGCACCATGATCTCAGACCCCATCAGCGCACGGGCTCTTGTTCAGAGCTCTAGCATCACTGGGATGCTTCATCCCTACCCTCCGCAGTCCTGTGCAGCTCCCCACGGTACAAATGAAGCTTGCTGGTACATTTATTTTAAATTCCTCTTCCTTTTTGATTCCCAATTTCAGGTCAATGAACTCCAAGTAAATCAGCCAGAGGCGCCCAGAGGCCCCCAACCTGCAGCACGGCCCCACACCCGGCTCTGCTCCGCTGCTGCTCACCTCCTCTTCTTGCACCAGTTTATCCCCAGGAAAAAGTGAGTTCAGCAACCTTGACTTGGCTGTGGGATTTGCCTCGGCTTTTCCTTACTCTTCATGGGAAAGAGAGGGAGATGAAACACACTTTCCCCATGTTTTTAGGAGAATCATTTTTTTTCCGTTTGATGTGGTCATGTCTTTCGCTCTCCCCTCTATTTTATTTTGTCCTTCAAATTATAACAATAATAACAAAATTCAGAAGGAACTTATGCTTGCAGCAATATTCCAGTAGTGCCCAAAATACTCACAACAAATCACCACACAGACACCTTCTAGCTGCTGCCCCCCTTGTTAGCTGCTTGGGAAGACCCAGGCTGAGGGCACTGATTGCAGGGGCAGCGTGCAGGGGGGGCTGGCACTCCATGCACCCCAAAACCATGACCAGCCCTGTCCAGGAGAGACCTGCACGTCCCCACGGTTTGGCAGTGCCGGTGAGCAGTGCCAAGCCACCCCCAGTATTAAGAGTTTTAGCAAAAGTGAAGAAATCTCCCCTTCAAACTCTCTGCCGGCTCCGGAGGGGAGCACCTGGGCTGGGACGCACCGTCGCAGGGGCTGCTGGAGCCAGAGGTGACCACACACTGTGGCCAGATGGGAATCTGCTCTAATTATCTCTGGCTCATTAACAGGAGGGCAAAGGCAGGGAAGTTCCTCTGGCAAACGGTGCTGCGTCCGGAGCTCACTGCAAGGCTTTGCCCCCCGGACATCCCTCGTCCTTCCCGAGCTGTGTCTCTCCGGGCACCCCCCAGCCCTGGGGCTCTCCTCTGGGACAGATGCACCCTCGCAGCTCGCCCCAGTCCCACCCCAGCTCCCCCCACATATTTATTGAGGGATTTATACTTCCTTCTTTCTTTTCTTTCTTTTTTCTTTGCTTCTGCTGGTATCAAGAGCCTAAAAATAGCCGTGCCTCCCATCCCAGCCGGTAATGTAAAACCAGGTTAACGGAGCTGCGCTGCAGAACAGCAGCCGTCTCGTTTGCTCTGAAATCAAATTTATTAGAGCATTAGTCTCTTTCTCTCCCTTTCCCCCCTCGTTCCCCTCGTCACATTAAGCCCGGGATTTCACTCATCCGCGGCTGCCCTTTGCTCTGAGCAGGAGGCAGAGGGGCAACGTTGGGGCGATGGGGCTGCAGCCAGAGCTAGGGGTGGCCACTGCCGGGGGCTCCACACCCCGAGTGACCCCCCAGCCTGCCCCATTGGGATCGCTCACAGGGCAGCTTGGCTCTTGGTAAGAGCAAAGCACCTTTTCTGCAGCCAGGCTGAGGGCTAAGGGCCACTGGGAATGTGCTGAGAGGATGCTCTGCCTCTAGGCACGGCTTTAGATAATCTGACACAGCGTCATGAGGCCAGAGAAAGCCAGCACGAGGGGTTTGAGGGAACAGGGAGCAGGAATGGGGAAGGGGGACGGCTGAAGGTTTTGTGGCAGAAGGCAGCTGGACCCTCCGACAGATGGAAGAGGCTGTGAAGGAAACTCGCGGTGTGCTCTGACCGCAGGTCGTTACAGACCAGTGGGATCCTTTATAAATAATGAACCGATATTGATTGCCTTTGCCAGTAAACACGGAGTGACCTTTATTAAAAATACACGAAAAAACACACTTAGGGAAACTCGCCGACTTCTTGCTGCAGACAGATTTGCACAAAAAGCTGATTTGTCCCGCAGCAGCCGGAAATGTGGGAAATGAGGCAGGCAAGGGGGGAGAGCTGCTGGCACAGTGGGTACCACACCTCTGTCTGCTGCCCGCTGCCCACTGCCTGCTCCTGCCCTGCACCATCGCCCTGCAGAGATGCCCACCTGGGGACCTACCGGCACCCCATCAGGTGCCCCAAGTCAGAGGATGCAGGGCTCTGTCCCCCAGAAGGATACAGGACAGGAGATGTCGGTTCCCGACACAGTTACTGGGGATGGGAGAGAGGCTGGCAGAGGAGTGGGAAAGATGAGACATTAAATTCCACTCCAGGGCATGTCGCACAATAACCCACTCAGGCATTTCTGATTTAGGGGTTGGGAGCTGGCCCTTGGACTCCGCAGTTTGTCTTAAATAGCCCACTCAGCGCCCAGCACCACTGAACACCCGGAGCTGGACGCGGCTCCCTCGGCCGGGGCCAGGAAAGTGGCTCAAGGCACAGCGTAAATCTGGGAATTTGCCTCGGAGCTGCCCTCTGTTTGTCTGATCTCTTGGGGTTTTGCAACAATTAATTATTTGCTGTACAATAGAAAGATCATTCCTCCTAGCCAAGGTTAAACATCCCAGTGCTGCAAAATAGCATTCATGTTAGTTCAAAATAAATCTCGATTATTCCCTAGGCAATGCCGCTGCTTCTGATTCTTCGTCCATAGATTAGAGAAATGGACAACAGCACAGCTCCAGGCACCGGCAGGGAGATGCAGAGCTCCTCAGCCCTCGGCCACCACCCGAGCCATGAATTACCCCTTGGGATAATTCGTTGGAGCAAATTGCTCATCACCCCACGATGGTTTTTGCCAGCGAGTGACTCAGTCTGGAGCCATTCACCAAATCCTGGGGCTGGTAAGCTTTGCATGAGTGTCCCTCGAGTGCTGGGCATTGGGACAGTGCAGACGAGATGTGGATGCTGGAGCTGGGTGGATGCTGGGAAGATGCTGCAATGAAATAAACCTCTGAGGTCTGGAGGCTGTGCAAAGGAAAACAAGTGGAAATAGCACGAGACACTCAGATCCCTAGACTTAAAAGCATCTGGTTCCCTTCCCGAAGGAGAGGGGGACCAGACGTGTTTGCTGTCTGCTAGACGGCGCATCTCGTTTGCTCTCTCACACGGTAATTGCCGGCGTATGCAAAGTGCCTGGGAGACATTTTTCTCTCTGAGAGCCATTTACACACAGCACTTCTCCACTTGGGAACGTGCCCGCGTGTGCACAAGCACAGGCATCTCCACAGATAAAAGCACTCCCAGCAAAACGTGTGCTTCAGGAAGCGCACTTGGGGTGATGTTGTGCAGAGGTAGGGAGAGCCCAAAGCCCACCCTGGTCCGGATGCCAGGAGCTCCCTGCAGTGCTGCCCAGCTCCGGGGGTCTCACCAGCCACACCAGGGACATGGACCAGTCCCACCAGGGGCACAAACCAGCCACATCAGGGACACAGACCAGCCCTTCCACTGGGGCATCTCCCGGGCACCCCGTGTCTGGACATGCTGGCTGCCCCGGGCACGAGCAGGAGAAATTCTCTCTGCATCCTCCTGTTCTCAGCGAGGACCCACAGAGCGGGCGGGCTGTGCTGGGCAGGGGTCTGGGCTGCTCCGGAGGATGTACAATGCTAAAAAGCCAACATGGAGCAGGGCCAAGCGAACAAAGGTTTTATTAATTGGAGTGCATGTAGGTGAGTAGCGTTAATCACTAAAGTCAAGGGAAGTACATTACTTACGGCTTTTGAACAAATGCTCCTGGAGCAAATGTGTCTGGCTGCTAAATTGATTTGGGACATTATTTTATTTACTTTTTCCCTCCACTGCTTTTGGAGAGGTAAGGCAAGGTGCTGAGCCTCCGGCACCCACACTGTGTGCCTTACAGGCTCCTCATCTCACAGGATCCCACTTTCTGCTCTCATTCCCACATCCCTTATCATCCCCTGGCTCCCAGGAAGAGATGTCTGAAAGAAGCCAGAGCCAGCCTGGTATCACAGGGTATCATACCCTGTGGTCCTGTCAGCAGCAAAACCCCTTGCACGGCCCATCAACAATTGTGCACAAGCTCCTGCAGCTGCGTCCCAGCCTGTCCATCCCTGCCAGGATCTCTTGTCCCTGCCCAGCCCTGCCTGCACGGGCAGCTCTGCCTGGAGTCGGCGCAGTGACTGGTGAGCTGCCTGCTCCCCGCGGTGGCTCATGCCGTTGCCCTGGAGAAGCTGGTTACCTGCAGGGTGAGGACGCTATTGCACTAAATCCCAAAGGTCAGGCTTTGCTGCAGCGAGGCGCTGCCCCGAGGACAGCGGGATGCTCAGAGAGATGTTGGAAACACAGGTTTGGAGAGGGGCCGTGCTTCCAGCTCACAATCCAGGTAGCCTTCAGGTGGCTCCTTCTTTTAATCCCATCACCAAAAGGCACATTAGCTAATGGCCAGTGTTGACTCCAGGTCTAAACCAGAGTTTTTTTCCTGATGAGGGTAAGAGGGTGGATGTTTCCAACCAGACGGTCAGTGCCTTGGGACATCTTCCCTGGAGAAGCAGTGAGTGCACAAAATCCTCAAGTGGATCTAATATGAAATTTAATTAATTTATAAATAGAAACAGATGGCACGGCCACTTGTGGGAGCAGAGCTCCACAGCTGATCCGGGATCCCCGGCCACTGCTCCTGCCCCAGGGCATCGTGGATCCCAGCACCCGGCTCGGGATCGGGGCTGGGGGGTGGGCACCAGTCCCAAAAACAGACCTACAGGTTTCCCTTGCTTTTTTTTAAAATTCTTTTTTCTAAACATCAGAGAGAAGATATTTTTAAGGATTTGTGGAGTTTTTTCATATATAAAAATACAAAACGAATGGTGAAGAGTCAGAGGGTTTTAATGACCAATCATTCGTTCAGTTTGCACTTGTTTTTCTGCCCAAAACGCTGAGGAGGGATGATCTTAATAAATAAGTAACAAACCAACCAGTCTGTTCCCAGAGCAGCTCCGGTGTTTGGGAAGATGCGGGGCCGCGGGGCCATGTTTGCCGCATCAACTCCGTGACCTGCGCTGCACCGGGACCGAGAAGGGACGAGGGAGGGACGATATTTGCATTTTGCGAAAATTTCCCAACTTCACAAGTTGATTGTCTTCAACTTCCTGCAGCAGACTCTTGACAGAATGGTACTGATGGAAGAAAGAAAACAACCGTTTTCTCTAGAACCCTCGAAATGTTCCATTTTGGAGCAGCCGAAGCAGATTATAAAAGAAAACAGACTCTCCAATCACAGCCCAGGCAGGAAGGCTGGAAACAAGCGGATGCGAGCATGAAATGTGATGTGCAGTGGGATGAGCTAAACTCCCCATCTTGTTTTGGCCCATTATGGCATATTATTCATCAAAACACTTTGTTGAAATCAGCTAGCTCCGGGTTTTGTTAATTTTCTCTGTTTCAAAAAAAAAAAAATATAATCAGACTTTGGGGAAAAAAGGTGCCAGAAATAGATATTTAACTAGCTGCAGCCAACTGGTCCTTGAGCTCAGCCCATCATCCCAGGTTATTATTTCACTTGCACCCCGTGACAATTTGGGAACGGTTTCTCTGAGCTGAGAGGGGAGCGAGGGGGGAGGCGGATAGCACGCTGCCTTGTTAAAGCCTTGGGGATATTTTCCTGGATGGCAAGGAGTACCCAGGATTCAGTCCTTATCCCGTGGGGGGTGTTATTACAAGGTGCCGGGGTGAATTCTCCTGTGTGTCCCACAGGAGCGGGGTCCCTCACCCCTCACCAAATCTGCCCGAGAGAAATAAATGAGCAAACCCACGCAAGCAACCCCCAGATGTCTGTGCACACAGGGGCAACTTTGGACCAGCCTCAGGGCCAGGAAAGGGGCTCAGCAGTCCCCTAAAGCAGCTTCATGGGTTTTACACCACAGAGGAGCAGGAAACAGTGAGGGATTGTAAATGGGGCCAATTAAACGAATCACTGAGGTTATAAAGGATGGGCCGTGCTTGTCTCAGGGCAGCTCTGGACTTCAGAGGGCTTGTACAACATAATGTGTTGCCCTTGTGTAAGTTCACACCCTTTAAGTAATATTACAAAACAAAAGCACCACCTTTGCAGTAATATTTTGAAATAAAACATCCCTGCTCTGCCGTCTCGGGTGTCTGGGGGTTCACTCTACTCCGCTTTAGACAGTGACTCCAGGACAGCAGGTTTCACGTTCCGTCTTTTATTATTTATTTTATTTATGGAGAAGGTCATTAAGGTTCTGTGATGAACCACTAACATCCCTCGTTAGCTCGCTCGCGCTTAATCACTCAACTCATCTCAAAGGGTTCAAAATTTTGAGGTTCTGCCGCATCACCCCTGGAAATTTGTTTTTGTCTCTTTGCGCTCCCAGGGATGCTCTGACCACATCGCTGGGTGCGATCACAACAGAGATAAGTATTTCTGGGCTTAAAAGAGCAGGTTTGGTTACTTTTGCTCATGAGCTCACTGTGGACCCATTCCAGTTGTGACCTGTGGGATGAACTCGGGCTCCCACAAAGGCCAGGGAGAGGAGGTGCCAGCCCTGAGCTCTGCAAACAGGACACCTAGAGAGGTGTGAGCAGAAAGGACCAGCTGGAATAGTGCAGGGAGAAGGACAAAGCAAAGGGTAAAAGTGCATTGGGCAGGACGTCACGGGAGCCGTGCGGGCTCTCAGCCAGCCCCTCCAGATCTTGGCAGTGCCTTCATCCACCTTTTCTGGAAACATATGTGTGCGTGCTGTGAGCGTGGGCAAGGCTGCGGCGGGGGCACGTGGCCAGCCTGCATCTCTTCTGTCATCTTCTCCCGCTCCCCTCGCAGCGCCGGGCAGCTCCCGAGGGCTGCTGGACGTGACAAACCGGCCAAAGCAGCGGCTGCGGGATGAAGCTGGCGATCTGGTTTCAATAAAATCAGCAGATTGTTTCATGGCTGGATGGGAAAGTTGTGAGGCTCCAGGATTTGCTCCTCCAGCAGCTGGATCCTGTTTGTCCATCGCCATCTCCCCGGACTGCAGCTCCCACCCCACCGCTCTGGAACAGGCTTCCTGGAGGGGTGGATGGTGCCCCACGCCTGCAGTGTTTACGAGACATTTGGACAGTGGCTTTAATAAAATGCTTCAACTTTTGGTCAGCCCTGAAGTGGTCAGGCAGCTGGACTAGATGGTCATTGTAGGTCCATTCCAACTGAAAATATTCTATTCTATTCTATTCTATTCTATTCTATTCTATTCTATTCTATTCTATTCTATTCTATTCTATTCTCCAGCTGCTGTGCTGGCGGGAACCCAGTACTTGCCACGGGACCCATCACATCCAGAGCATCAGCCTCCTCTGGGGACACAAGACAAGACTGTAAAGCAGAAAACAATAGTCTGGCCTGAGAACTGAAAGCCTCTGCTGATCAGCAGCTTTCTGACTCTTTGGAAACACCGGCAGGTTGGATGGACGAGAGGGTTTCCAGGCTGAACTGGGCAGAGAGCCTCCAGCTCGTGGGGCATCACCCTCTCAGGGCATCCAGCTGGCAGATCCCCTGCCTGCGTCCGAGGAGGGTGCATCCCATGAGCCCAGCAGTTCCAAGTGATGGAAAGGGATGGGCTCAGGAATGAACCCCACTGTCGGCTCTGAAAGATGCAGCTTCCCTGAGCTCTGGGCATTTGGGGCATGCAGGAGGCAGGGACACGGGATCAGCTCCTGTTTCATACCCAGCAAAGCAGTTTTCCAGGTTACATTTAGCTTTTCTCTGTACCTTTAAATTCCAAAAGCAATGTGACTTCTAAGGAAATTCAAGCTTTTAGAGCAGTAAACAGCTGTTTTCCCTCTTTCTATGTAAAAGCAATTTTAAAAAACACTAAAAAATTTAACAACCTTATTTTTTTTCCCAAATTTTTTTGTGAAGCAGGACCATTTCAGGGGTCTGTCAAGCGTACTCGGTAACAACGTGACATATCCCGTAACAGCATCACCAATAACCATCTTGGCCCTCCTCCCCAGCTTGGCTTTATTGCAGTCCCTAAACGGGCCCGATAGGAATTTCTGCTCCATATTTAAATGAACTTGCAGGCAGTAAAGGAGCATGTATAAAGAAAGGGGTGAGCATTATGTCAGTTTTGTGTATTGTAACCCCTTTACTTACAGCCCCTATATCTTCTCAATTCTGGCAGGGGCAGAAGCACTAACTCACTCACTCCCACTGTCTCCATCCCCAAAGTGTGCAGTTAATCCCAGCTCCGAGGCTGCAATATCAGCTTTCTGTTCTAGCCAGGACAGAAAAAAAACAGAGCAGGACAGACCAGCTGCGTTTAGCGCCCCATCAGCTAAATTTCAATGAAATCATTTTGATGAATTGTTTAGGAAGGGGAAAAAAAAGCCCCATTAACTGTACATTTGCTGTTAATTAATAGTCTGCTTTTTTTCTCCTGCTCGGCACAGCACTTCCGCGCTCTTTCACGCTCGCTGCGAGCCCAGCATCTTTGACAGGCGCAGCAGCCGTGGGTGCGGGGGGTGATGCCGATGCAGGAGGAGCGGTAAATGCTAACAGCTCCGTTCTGCTCCCCAAACCTCCTCGGGGCTGCTCCTGCTCCAGCCCAGCGCCATCCGAGGGCAGCACCCATGGGAGGCTGCGCAGGGTTGGCAGGGCAGGCAAGGCGTTCCTCAGCTCCTCGGTTTTATTATTTTTAATAAATTCTCTTTTCGTCTATTTATTTTCTGTACATATCTTGTAAATATCTCTGGAATGTTATTCGAGAGGAATGCTGGCCAATATCCCCGGATCACAGATGCCGGAGCGGCTGTGGGGGACGCGATGGGAGCAGGGCGGTCCCGTGTGCCCCCCTCAGGGCGGTGGGTGCCCACAGACCCCAGCCAGGGCTTCAGACCAGCAGCCAACACACGCAGGAGGTGACGGCAATGAAGGAAGAGTCTTGGGAAATAATTTTCATTCATAACTACTATGCTGCCATACAGGATGTTTCAGGGGCCCAAACACGGGCGAGAGGAGGGGGCAGCTGCAGGCAAAGCATCTGCCCGGCCCCCACCAGCCCTTCCTGCAGCAGGGCAGGTCCCTGTCCTCGGCACTCAGTAGTGCAGGCCATGCTTGAGCAAAGAGCTTCATCGCCTCTTTCAGACCCACTCCCGTGCTCTCCCAGAATGTCCTTCCCCCACTGAGACCTTCCAGGGCAAGCCACCCTGGGAAGAAAATGTAAAATTCCTGAGTGAATCCCTTTGGGTGGTACCCGCTGTCTCAGAGGGTTTGATTCTTGGCGGACCGTTGCTTCTCAGCTGTGCCCACCCGTGAACTTGGCCCAGGACAGGAGGCTGCAGGATGCAGGATGCGGGATGCTGGATGCAGGATGTGGGGTGCCGGATGTGGGATGCAGGATGTGGGATGCACGATGCAGGATGCTCAGAGGCAGCTGCCCAGCCCCGCACAGCCACAAAACCTGAGCGGTGCAGGAAAGAGCAAAAGCCAGGCTGGGGCCAGGGGCTGTGCTCAGCTCCAGGGGCACCTCTGGAGGTGACCGGTGCTCCCCATGTTACATCCTCCAAAGCTCCAGCAAACGGAGAGGGAGGGAGCGGTGCGCAGGCAAGGGCAGGTGGAAAGCAGATCGCTCACCTTCGGCTGTGACTTTCCGTTCTTTCAAGTGTTTGGGTTTCCTGCAAATAAGCTCTGGATTTCCTGGGGCTTTTTTATTCCTCTCAAACTACCATGGCCTCCAGCTTGTGCTGGCAGATCCCTGTGCCTGCACAAAATACTGCCGCTGTCAGCCAGATCTCCAGGGCTGTGCAGGGTGTGGGGCTAAAAGATTCCTTGGGGGATTTCTTGCCCTTAATTTTTGATGAGCATGCTCAGCATAGCATTTTCCCTGGGTAACCCCAGGTCAACAGCCGGTCCTGGTCCCGGCACACAAGGTGCGATGCACCCCCTGCTTTTGGTGCCAGGCCAGGAGGTACCGGTGCAATGGGCTCCTGCAAACCCCGACGCCGTGTCCTGCTGAGCCACCACCTCAGCCCAGAGGAAGGAGCTCATCCAAGTCTTTGCACCAAGCCGGAGCCGTTCACCGCCGTGCCACATGCTTAATTATCCGGACTAGAAAGAAGAGCCCCAGCAACATTTGGTCCAGATTAATGATGGTTTGTTTTGAAATGCAAATAGTTTTTAATCAGAGGGGGAAAGGTGGAAATAGACACTACTTAGTTTCTACATTTTAATTTTTTTAATGAAGCCATGCATCTGTGTGTTTTTTTTAATATATATTTCTTTTAATATGGAGAATAACTTTTGTGTGGGCTGAATTAGCTCCAAATGAAAGCAAACAAGGCATAATTAGAAACCGGTTCATTTTTTTTCCCTTCAGTTTCTTTTCCCCTGTAACAGCAGCATTATAACAAGGTGTGCACCCGGGAGGGGGGACCCAGCCCAGAGCATCCCCATCTGCAGGGGGCCGGGCTGCGAGCCTGGCATGGCAGAGGACAGGGACATGCTGGGAAGCCCAGTTTAAAGCAGGAGCTGGGCAAACGCCGGGATTCATCCCAGATGCTCCCAGAGGAGTGGGATATGACCCCTGTCCCCACTGCCAGCACTGTCAACAGCTGTGTCACCACGAGCCCCAGTCCCCCGGCCCAGACGGAAGGTGAGGGGCCAGTTTTCAAAGGCATCTCCACATGCGAATGTGGGAAGCTCCCATTTGGGAAGTGCATGAGTTTCTCATTTAATATGGTACCATGCTGCATTCTTTCTCTATAAAGAGACCTCATTTAACTTTAGGCATGTTTATACATCTAATTAAAAATTGGTCATATTTAATTGACTGCATATATCATTACTGCCGCCTCATTGCATCCACCAGCATGGTCTAGCAGCAGGAAATAGGCACAGAAATAGAAGGTCCCAGCCAGCTTCTCTTCAATTTGTCCCTGTTTTTTTACCTCTCCCATGTCACCTCTTCCTCAGAGTTCCCACCACCCGGCTGCTGTGATGGCCGCAGGGTGGGAAGCACTTCGCCGGGCGTTCGGTGCCTTTCCTCCAGTGCGACAGCACGCACACCAAACACCACCCTGGGCTGGTGGTTTCCAAACCCCTTGGGGCTGGGGAACAGAAAGTCACTTCCAAGGCAAGACAGAAGCTGAGAGCTCTCTCCTGTGTCCCTGCTACCATGCACCCTGCCCCGCGCTGAGTGGGTGCTGCAGCTGGGTTGGGGCCGTGGCAGCTGCCCACACTCCCCATCACCCCGGGCTTCATGTCCCACACGCTCCCTGCTCCTGCAAGCCCCGCGGCAAGGAACACATGGGCTGCTCAGGGTGGGAGACTGTCCTGCTGCCGGAACACAGCTGGACAGAAGAGAGCATCGCTGGGGGACAGCCACCACCCTGGCCATTGATGGAGAGCATACGCACACCCACCTCTGTCTGCCCCACCGTCCTCATACCCCTGCACCGAGCGCCACAGCTGCCCCAGGTCGCTACCCTGGCCGAGGGCGGACACTGCGGCAGCGATGGGGCACTGCTCATCCTCCTCCACGTCACCCCTCTCCTGGGTAATTGAATCAAATTGTCAGCAAAGAGGGAATGATGATTCAGCTCCCACCAAGGGCTAGAGTATTACCTAGCAGCTTAATAATGAAAACTGTCATCATTCCTGCAATAAGGAAAGATAAATAAGTTATTAAACGCGAGAGCCTGCCACCCTCCCCGGGCAGGGCACCACGCCAGAGGAATATTAACTTCTGGCCGCAGCCTATCTGTTTAGGGAACGGGGAGGAATACCCTGAGCGTGCAGGGAAAGAGCTCTTTCTCCTCTAGCCGGCTCTGAAAGGTCTTCTGCTGGCTCTGTGCTGCTGCTGGGCACTCAGCAAACCAGAGCCACCGCTCCTGCTCCTCCCCAACGGCTGGGAGGTAAATAAGGTCCTGGAAAGGGACACAAGTGGGGCAGGCTGGGTCCAAGGAGGGGCCAGAGTGGGCTCTGAGGATGCACGTTGTTCTCCCAGGTCTGATGAGCTCTGGTCCAGAGCAATGGGCACATTAACCTGAGCTTCCCTGAGCAGCTTCGGTGGGACCCTCTGCTGCAAGACAACCCAGGAGTGACCGATGCAGCATCGCGGGGGCTGCCACACAGGGAATGGTTCAGCATCTGTGCTGGACCCGGCTCAACTCACCAGACAAACCCCTTCCCTCTCCCTGACAGCCCCTGCCCAGCTCACCTGGTCCAGGCTCAACTTTAGCACCTGGCAATGTGTTACAAAACGAAAGGCAGGTCTGACGTGGAGAGAAAAAGGTGAGAAACAGGAAAGAAAGGAGGCAAGAAGTGACCTTTCTGGCCCAGCTGTATTTTATTGGGAGGAAAGCCATGAGCTGCTGCACCAGCCGCCGGGAGCGGGAGGGAGCAAGCCCTGGTCCTGCTCTGGCTGCAGCTGTGCACTGTGGACCTGCTGGTGCCGCTCTGCAGAGCCAGCCAGAATAAATGACCTTCATAACACCTTCCCTCCAACGTTCCCCAACTTTCCCACTAATGAACAATGTGGTTGTCTAGGCAGTCCTATCGCTTTATCTAAAAATTGCTCCTTCCTTCCCTGCTGAACCATCAAAGCATCTTCCACTGAGAAGAATGCCTTCTTCTCTCCAGCTGCCTTCTAGGGGTCAGGCCCCCCCTTCCCAGACTTCACCCTCTCCCACTTCCCCAGCTCTGACCCCTTCTCCATTGCTGTTAACTCCTCAGGGATTAAAAGGAAAACATTTTCTGATGTGGAACCTCTCTCTGGGTTACCTCAGCACCGTTTTTAGCCTCGGCACATCCCCTGGAACCATTTTTTTTAATCACGGTGTTTACACGCACCTTCTGCAGGCTGCTGAGTTGTCCCGACAAGCCTCCAAAATCAAAGGCTTGGAGCTGCCCCCGGGGCCGAGACCAAAGAGAAACCCTCACCTGGGTGCCCGCCCGCCGGGATGGCCCGGGAGGGGCTGCAGGAACACGCCTGGCACAGGCAGGTGGGCTCGGGGCCACGCACCCTGCGGCTGCGCCCGCCGTCCCGCCCAGCCACCCACAGCGGGGCAAGTCCCGGCACGCCACGCTGCCTCCCCACCCCGCAGCCCCAGCCCGCAGACGCCAGCGGAGACCACAGGCGAGTTCTGTGCTGGGCCAGGAAAGAATCCATAAAGTTGGTGAACATCTTAAAAATTAAGCATTTAACGAGCCCCATCCTGAAGGCAAGGGCTCGGCTCCAGCTTGGCACCAGCCCTGCACTGTGCCCTTCCCATGCCGGCAGGCGGCTCTGCCCGGCTCCTCTGCTGCATCTAGAGCATCCTCTCGGTGCCTGCTCTGAGGGAGCAGGGCTGGGACAACAGAGCCCATCCTGGGACACTGCCACCAGTTAAATGGCAAATGAAGGCGTGGAGACACTGGGGGGAAGTGAGGAAGATGTGACCCGAGTCCTCATGCTCTGGATTATCTCACAAAGCCCCTGCTCTCTGACTCCCTTGACTCCCAGAAACATTTTACTCCCTAAATAACCATCTTCAGGTCCTGGGCTATCAATGGCTTACGTTCCTTCACCCCATCGCTGTGAGGAAGGCTGGGTCTCTGGGTCAGGCCATTCACCCTCAGGCTGAAGCCAAGGGCTTGTCGGTGCTGCAGACCCCTCGAGCTGTGCATCCTCGCTGCCGCAGAGCCAGCACGTAGCAGGGAACCTGCAGCAGCTCGGAGGGGACCCGAGAGCCTGGCTGACGGCAATTTGTCAAAGCGCTTCATACCTCCATGCTTTGCTTGCTATTAACAGCACAGCATCCCGCAGGGGGGCGGAAAAGACCTCGGATGTCCTTGGCCTTGCCGCAGAAGGGGACAGCCTCTCCCATCCTGCAGAGTGGGGACTTCCCCCATGTGTCCCTCCCAGGCAAAGCTACCTGGGCTGTACCCCCACCTCAGCCTCCCCTCCTTCCCCATCGCTCTGCTTTTGGCATTCTGCACCCTGACACATCCTCTAACAGATATCTGGGCGCTGCACCCCACCACTCACCACTCCTGCCCCACTCCACGTGGGACCAGACCCCGGTCCCTGGGTGCCTGCTCAGCTGGAGACCCCTTTCCCACAGCCCTCCTCCTGCTGGCCAGCCTCCCGCTGCTCCCTGCCCTCTACGGCTCTCCTGCCGGCCATAAAAATATATGGAATATAGAACATTATTTTATTATGCACTATAAAGAAAAAAAAAGAATCCTGGAACTCCAAGACACGTGCCAAACCTCAGCAGCACATGCAGGAATGCCTTTGTTCCAGCAGTTGCTGGGTTGCCGGAGCATTTCCCAGCATAGTTTGAAGGCTTTTCAGGACAGGAACCTTGTTTTCTTGATTTGTTTATTTTTCCTGACATGGGGCAGGAGCAGCGGTTGGGGCTAGACTCGGTCTGTGATACCATCTGCCCTTTGCATACAGGAGTAAGAGCCCCCTCCCTCCTTCACCAGGGCTGAGCCCCCCCGTGCCCACCCAGCACCAGCAGCATAGAGCCCCTCGGCGCAACACAGCCCTGGGCTCTTCCCAGGGTTTCACTGAGGCGCTGGCTCCTGCGTGGCTGCTTCAGGAACTACTGAGCAGGGAACCATCCATGCTCCTTACCAGGGCTCATGCCAGCCCCACAAATCACCGGGGGATGCCATCCCACACCAGCAACGATGCCCCAAGATGCCAGCCCCTCATCCTTACTTTCCTTCCCTCCTGGGCTGCTGAAACTTTGTTATAAAACCTGCAAACCAAGCTCCATAAACCTCCCGATTCATTCTGCAGATATTTCCTGCGCTGGGGCTTTCAGCAGCATCTGCTGGTTTGAAGTCCGCGTTTTATTCGTCCTGGGGGCACCATTACTTTCTGCTTTAGCAGTTTTGCCTGCTCTGTAGTCTCTGCCAGGCTCCAGCCACGGAAGAGAAAATTGGTGAAAGAATAATAATTATGATTGTTATAAATATATATTTCATGGAGGTGGCCCTTTGTGCACGTGTTCATCACTGATGAGGAGACCAGAGCGGGTGACGCTCAGCTCAGAACAGACTCCCGGCGGCAGATGCCGTGTCCTCCCCGAGCCCTGTGGGCAGCTGCCCTTCTCCTCCTCTTCTTCCTCCTCCCCCTCCCAAGGCACCTGCCAGGGCCCCCCCGTCTCTTCACCCCAGAGGGTCTCTGGTGGGTCAGAGGGCTAAGAGGGGCTGGACATCCCAGAGGTGTGTGCCTTGGGGGTATACCCTGGGCAGGATGGAGCCGCTTCCCAGACTATCCATCCATCAGGATGGCAGGAGTAGGGGGGAAGGAGAGAGCAGCTGAACTGGGGATACTGGGGAAAAAGATTTGTGAGGTGGGCAAGGGGAAAAAAGTGCATAATCACATCTTCTGGACTGTGCCTCAGTTTCCTGATGGATGTGTGTTCTCCTCCAGCTGAGTGGAAACACAGAGGACGATTATTTCATCTGTAAATGATTCACATTGGCAGCAGCAGCTGATTTCTCCTCTCCTCAGGGAATCATCTGAACAGGGGTTTCACAAGTGAGTGTAGAGGATCGTTCCCCTCCTCTTAGAAGGAAATTCTTTTCCCTTCTCTCACCAGCCGTGGATGACCGCCTCTCTTCACCTCCTCAACTCCACAGCCCCTGCAGCTGAGGATGCTCCCGGGTGGGTGTCCCGGCCCCGCGCTGCCACTCAATCTTCTCTGCTTTCATTTCCTGCTGCAGAGAGGTTCAGGTATTTCCTGCAGCCACTTTACGTTTCCTTGAGGGTTTCTTCATTTCACGCTCAGTGGGATGGCCCAAAGGCAGGACAGTAGGAGTCGTGCAGGATGGGGTACATGGGAAGACTTTGTACTAATCAGCATTTCTTGTCTAATTTTTCCGCTGGCCTTTCCACTCTGAGCAGCCCTCCCCTCCTCACAGATCAGACTAGATAATTATATCTGGTCCCTCCTGGTTTTGAAAATCAGTGAACGCAATTCCGTCTGCAAGCAAGTCTAATATTACCGCTGTCAGATCTCCCCCTCCCCGGCTGCAGCCCCTGCCAGAGGCTGTCCGTGCTGCGGCAGCTGGGGCTCCATCGGAACACGCCGAGAAATGAGCCCGTGGTGAATACTCGCAGCTATAGATGGAAACTCCTCTCTGAGGCACTTGCTCTTCCGTAACTCATTTGCCGTAACTCCTCCAGAGGACCTGGCCCAGGTTACTGTGGTTGGCCTTTGCAGCAAAACAGAAGTGGGAGAAAACCCCACACACACACATTTTACCCCAATCTCCTGTATCTCCAGCCCTGGCTATTGCAGCCTGGGAAGGTGAAAATATATCTGGAGCTTGTATAAATGTAGCGCTAGCTGCAAAGTCCAGGATTTTTTTCCCCTTATCTTCTGTAAAATCGGCCAAAACCTCTGCTGGGCACCTCCTCCCAGTTTGGCCAGAGAAGCCAGACCTTCGCTGTCCCCCTCTGGGGTCACCAGCTCCTTCCCCCCCTCCCGTGCTCTCTGGTGTGTGCATCCCAGAGAGGAGAGCCAGCTCTCTGCAAAGCCAGAGCATCCTGCTGTGGCCATCCCCGCACCACGCTTGCCAGAAGAGCCTTCCCCAACACCCTGGTATCTGTCTGCAAATGTAAACAGACATTTCCATGGAAAACTCGCGGCTCAGCTCAAACAGCAGGTCAGGGATGTTTGCTGAGAGCCACGTTTCTGAGCCCAGAGAAGACCTGTGCAGCCCAAAGGGTCTCAGTTTCCCTTGTTTGCACACAAGGAAGCTGTTTCTCATGGTAATGTGTGCTTCAACAAACGTGAAACAAAATTCATTCTGCCCCTTCCCAGCTGCCGTCATCACCATTTCCCTCTGTTTATCCCATCATAACCGTTGCCTTGGCAACCGCAGCATGTCCTGGGTGGGGATGCTGGCTGCAGGTGGGGCGAGCCTGGCTCTGCGCCCCCCAAAGATCCCGCTTTCACACGAGCGGCTTTGGTGGCACAGATGGGAGGGAAGGAGGGACACTGGGATACAAACTCAAGATGGGAACAAACCAACTTCTGCAGAGGATGCTCTGGGCAGCAGCAGTGTTGACCCCAGGCAGCACCCACAGGTGTGAGCTGGGGGGTGTCTGCCCTGGCACCCCTGCAGTCATGGACACCCCCACAGCTCCCCCACAGCTCCGGGAAGGAGCCAAACACAAAACCCAGCTGGGAAGGGAGGGTGTTTGGGCGCAGTTTGGTGACCTGGTCCTGGTGCGGGTTCATCTCTGCACCCACTCGTGCTCTCCTGCCCTGGTGTGGCCCGTCCTCTCTCTGTGCCCCCCCCCCGGCCCCATCAAGGCCTGAGTTCATCCATTCAAAACCACAGTCAGGAGTCCATCTTCAGCGGGGTTTTTTTTCCTCTTTTTAACCCTGTATCGCCTTGATTTCAGAGCTCACTTCACAAACGAGGCCGCCGCTCCCCGGTGAGCCCCCAAACCCCCCCGCCCCGGCACAGCCCACGGGGTCTCTCTCTTCCCCAACCCTCTTGTGTTGAATTGCAAAAGAGCCCCGAGCTCTGCAAATACCGGATTCCCCGCAGGACGGCCCCGGCCCGGCACAGCCCGGCACGGATCCCGCGGTCTCCGCCTGCCCCCCCGCGGCAGCGCCCGGCACGCGCGCCCGCACCCACGGAGGGACCCCCGCCCGGCGGGACCCTCGCTAGGACCCACGGAGGGACCCCCGCACGGCGGGACCCTCTCTAGGACCCCCGGAGGGACCCCCGCACGGCGGGACCCTCTCTAGGACCCCCACCCGGACCCACGTCAGGATCCCCGTCGGGACCCCCACCAGGAGCCGCACCGGGACCCCAGCCGCCCCCCCCCCGCAGCCCTCTGCCGCTGCAGCCCCCACGGGTACAACCCCCCCACTGCATCCGCCCGCTCCC
Organism: Pterocles orientalis; assembly: GCA_011057875.1. Taxonomy (NCBI): domain Eukaryota; kingdom Metazoa; phylum Chordata; class Aves; order Pterocliformes; family Pteroclidae; genus Pterocles; species Pterocles orientalis. The sequence continues at coordinate 1,645,311 of WKFP01014742.1, forward strand.
CGGGCGGGGCCGGGGGGGCAGCGCTCATTAGCACCTTGCGATGGGTTAATGACATTAACCCTGGGTGTGCCGCTGGCGCGCCCTGCCCGGGGGGGGGATGCTGGGGATGCCGCCCCGGTGCCGGGCAGAGCAGGGTGGGGGCGAGGGGGCGGACACCCCCCTTACTGGGAGGATAACTGGGCAAGGAAAGCATCAGCAGGGATTTCTCCAGAATAAATCACGTCGAAAGAATCCAGAATTTATTTTTATGGCAGAGCCGCAGCCTCATGACAGAGAGGAGCAGGAGTGTCCTATATTTCATTTTTGGTGCCTTCCGATGGTATCTCTTGTGGCACGCTCATAAGCAAGGGAGGGAAAAACTGAAATTATTACAAACTGGGTGTTCCCCACCTGAAACCAGCACTGACGGAGAAGTGACCCCGGGCTCCTGCCAGGCTGTGAGGATGCACAGAGCAGGATTTCGAGAGGGCTGGCTCTGGGCTCATGCATTAATTAATGGCTTGATTGATAGAATGAGAGCCTGCCTGGTTATTTTGCATATGTGGTGGAGCAAGAAGGACGCAGGAATAGGGTTTGAATTTGAAATGATCTTGAGAAACAGGAGAAATGGTCCTGGGGGAAAAGTCAAGCACAGCTCAAGAGGAATAGAGGGGAAGTTCTGTCCTTAGGAATGATCAAGGAACAGGAGGAGGACTGACCAGCCCAGACAGTAGCAGCATTATTTCTGGGACACGTGGAGCACAGGGTCTCCTCCACTTTGCCCTGGAGACGTGTCAGGAGGAGCAGTGTGGGGAACAGCAATTTGAGGAAGATGGGGAGAGGCCAGAGAAGAATGATGAGAAGGAAATGCTGAACTGCTGGGGGAGATTTGCTCGAGGAAGAAGACTGGAGAGGGGACATAACCATCTCCAAAGACATCAGCTTCAGGGCTCATACTAACCTGACTCAGTTCAGGTCCTTTAACTTCAGCTGCTCATGCCAATGTGGTGAGGTGGGTCCTGCCTGTGCTGAGAATGGGACCTGCTGGAGGCCTCTGGAGCCAGCCCCAGCCAAGCCTGGCCCTTCAAACCATCATCACCTCTCCCTGCCCCACACTCGGAGAAGCCTGAGGGCACCAGAGCCCCACTGCAATGCACCCAGGAAGGACACACAGACTGGCCCAGCAGCTGAGGAGGGCTTTGAACACCCCAAGGGAGCCTTGTGCAATATCTCAGCTGGCATAGTCAGCAAACAAAGATTAAATAACCCAGTAAAGTTGCTTTGTCTCTTATCAAAGAGCTGCTGCTCTCCCCTCCGCTTGCAGTGACTCACACTGCGCTCCAGCACTTTCCCCAGCCTCATCTGGGATGTATTACAAGCTTGGACCCAGCTCCGCTTCCTTACAGATGTGGATTCTCCTGGAATGTCGGCCTCCTCCAGTGTTTCAGCTTCTCAGGTGTCCCCCTCCCCAGCTAACAAAGCATCCCCCGTGCAGGGCTCCCCTTGGCTTGTGCCCAGCTCCCGGGACCGCACAGTACCACGTGCCCCCATGCCAGCGCTGGCTCTGCTGATGGCTGCTGCCTGCCTGTGGGCATTGTGGCCCTTCCCTAGGGGGAAAATCGTCCCCTGTGGGGAGAAAGGTGGTGGGAGCAGGCTAAGCACTCTGCCAGCCCCTCGGAGGCTGCTCCTGCGAGGAGAGGGGCTGTGGCTGTACCGGGCAGTGGGTGTTCATCCTGTGAGCAGCACAGCTGGAGTGGGAAGCCAAGCCATGCTGGGAAGGGCAAGGAGCAACCAGGAGACAGTATGGGATGTGACAAGTCTCGGGTATCACATCTTCATGAAAGGAGAGAGAATTTTTGCCACCAGGTGTGATGCTCAGGTACAGCAGAGGTGAGGGGCCACCTGCGGTCCCATCTGGAGGTGAGCAGGAAACTACCCCCCCTGCAGCAACCACCCCAATTACCCCCCCTGCAATGGGCACCCAAACTACCCCACCCCCTGCACCCACCACAGCCATTTGGAAGAAGGGTGCTCCCAAAGGCCCCCCTGTTTCAGAGCCAAGGAGGTCCGTCCATGCCCGTTGCTGCCCGCTGGTCCCAGCTCTGCCAGCATGGCTTCGCCACCGGTGTCAGAGCCATCCTCCTCTCCTGGGCCAGATTAACCCCGACCTGCAGAGGGGTGGGAGGCAGACATTCAAATTCAAGGTAGTGAGCAGAGATTCATCGAATCTTCATTAGAAGCTGCCAGCTGAGATTTCGGAGGGGGTGATGGCACACCCCTCTGTTTAGTGAGATGTAATTTAGCTGTCTCAGAAGCCCGTATGTCTTTCAGTGCCTGGGACAGTGGTGACTCGAGGAGGCAGTGGAGCTAAATCAGATGCCAAATCCTGATTCCTCTGCGCATCCCCAGGGACTGACAACTAGAGTTACTCTCACCATTTGTCTTCCCGCGTGCAGCCCCCAGAGAAGGTGCACGCTCCTTCAGCTAACAGCGGAGACAGCAAAAGGACAAATGCTTTCATTTCCAAGCCCGTGGGTTTTCTGTTCAGGTATTTCGGGAATGCACTGAATTAGGGGAATGTGGTTTGTTTATCTCCATAATGGGACGTAGCTGCCACACTTTGCTGTGCTAACAGGTGTTGCTCTGTGCCCAGGCTTTACTGCATGTCACAGACAGGTGAGACCGCTCTTTCAGGGACGTGTGTTTGTGCTTTGAGATCCTCAGAGGAAAAGAATGTTTAAAATATTGTATTTATTGTTCCTCGTGCTTTCTCACTTGGAGACTGAATGGGCTGGCCGTAACCCTGGGACATACGAAAAAGCATTTTCTTTCTCGGTAGGACACATGTTCGTGGGAACGAGTCCGGTATTAATAAACCATCAGCTAGCAGCCAAGTTTGTTGTGTTAACTCAAAAGTAACAAGGACGTGGTGAATCACTGGGAGTCTGGGACACAGAGGTAGAAACTAGCTTGGAAAAATACTACATTAGGCCAAAACCTGGAACAGAACTATTTTTCTTTCCTATGGTCGAAACTATTTAACAGTTTATATTCTTCACATTAGTTTTCCATTTCACACTTCCAAGAAAATGGGAGGGGAAACCCCAGGTACCGCAGAAACCCTCCTGGCCCAGGGGGGATGCAGGAGCTGGCAGAGGCTACGGAGCTTTCCAGGCTACAGGTGTCTGGGGACTTTGGGGAAATAGCTCGGTGGCAGGCTGACATCTGAGTCAGACAAATTCTCATGGAGAAAGGGAGCTGTGGTGGGAAAAACCCTTCTGCCCAGCTTTGCATATTCATGTCTGATGATGAACAGGCTAATCCAGCGCCCCTCCCTGCACTCTGACAGCTCAATACCCATCTGCACTTTGAATTACCTTTTCCCTGCAAAGCCTGGCGTCAGACCACCCACAGTCCTGCCCACAACTCCCTCTTACCCCCCTGCCCTTGCTGTCTCCCCGGGAGCTCCCTCCCTTTGCCCATCACCCTGGGTGCCCAATGCAGCTGGGAGCAAACCCCCAGCTCCAAACTCTCCTGTGCTTTGGGGGAGCTTGTCCCCAAATCCAGACATCTCAGCCTGAGCTTGCCTCTGCTTTTTTGTCTCCATGCAGTTGTGCCCCTGCCACACTCTTCTTCAGCTCTTCTTCCCAAGCTCACTTTCTGGCAGGTTTTCTTCATCCAGTCATCCCGGAGCTCTCTTCCTTGTCACCTGCCAGTGTGCAAGAGCATTTCTGTTTGCACAGGCACTCCAGGCAAGGTGGAATCTCATCTTCCTCCCATCCTCAGGAGCCTGCTGTCTTTGCTCTAGAAATCCTCTCTGGGAACCCCAGAGCAGTGGAGGTTAATCCATATTTTTGGGGCTGGAAACCGAACCAGGAGAAGGAATATACAGGCCTTTCCAATGCCCCATGGGACCATCAATGTTTTATTCAGCGCTGATTTGCAAGTCTTCACATTGGAGACAATACTGGAATGACTCTTGTTTCCAACAATGGTTAAACCAGCGCTTAGGGCAGACCTGGAGGAGGCTCCTCTGCTTCCCAGGCAGCTGGGCTCCCTCTGCCAGCCCAGAACAATGCTGCAAAGAACGAGCACTGACATATTCGCCTTCCTTTGTTTCCACTTCCATCAGCTGAAATCCTTCTCTTTGCTAATTTCTGAGAGGCTTTTCTTGTGATTCTCATTGCAGGACCATGTGAGCAGCATGATGCTGCACGCTCCTCCTCAGCAGCCAAGCAGATAGACCTGCCGGATGAGAGGCCGAGCTGCAGCAACACCTGTCCTGCGACGCTGTGCATCCCCTCTTCCTAGTGTCCCTGCTTGCATGGAGCTGGGCTCGTCACCACGGGGAGAGGGCAGGAGGATGTGAGCCCCCAGCAGCCCCAGCCAGAACCTTCAGTGATGCTGCTGCTCCTCCATCCCTGGGGTGTTGTTCATTGCAGGTACACTTTTTACTGGATTTTGTTAAATTCAATGTATGATCCCGTATTACCTGACCCAGCTCTGAAATCTCCCAGGCACAAGCTCGCTCTGCTGTCTCAGCTTTTCATTTACATGTTTATTTACTGCCTTTCGGATCACCCAGATTGCACTGTGCAGCCTCTGATGAATAAATAACCAGTGCCCTTGTAGGCCAGATTGATTAAATGTATTTAATTAATGAGCCCGGCTCCCCTTGAGGCCTCTCCCAACTAAAATACTGAAACCAGCCTTTTCTAGATGACACCGCTAGGACCCATTGATTTGCAGCAATACGAAAGAGGAATAATTCAGTAACTTTATTGATGCCATAACCAGGATGTCCCCGAGGACAGGGAAAGGCTGTCGAGGGGTTGGGTCACAGGCGGGTCACATGTGGCTTGCTCCCCCTCACTGCTTGGCCACACAATGACTATCCCCCCCTCGCCAGCTGTACCCCAAGGGATGAGGTGCTGGGGATCCAGCGCTGCCAGCTTGCTCTCAATAGGTGTCGAGAGCACATGGGTTCTGGAAACAATGGGGAAAGAACAACTGTCCTCCAAGGGAAAAAATAGTCTGCTGCAGTTCAGAAGATGCTTATTCCTTTGCTCATGTCAGTAAAGAGCGGTTCAGGGGAATGCCAGGGCGGGGATATGGTATGAAAGAACTACAGGAAGCTGGGGGAGTTGCACTGGATACCACCCCCCTGGTCTCTGCCCATAGAGCTCAGAGGATAGCTGCAGTCTAGGCAGCAGGCAGGGAAGGTGGTTTGTGCCCCAGACATCAGACCTGGCCACCTGTGACCCCAGTGTGAGCAGGAAACCCAGAGAGGAGCTCTGCATGGAGCTACAGTTCAGGTGAAGCAGCCCCAGTCTCAAGGATGGGGGCTTAAGGGGAGGATGCTGCCTGCACTCAGAGGGATGCGGTAGCCCCCTGCCCAGCCCCTGGGCTCCGGTCAGGCAGGCAGCGGCAGGATGAGGAAACGGGTGCAGGGAGGATTCTGGCCCTGCTCTTTCTTGCTGACAGATGCCTGACCTGCAGAGGCTCACAGCAGCTTTTCCAAAACCTGCCCTTGAATCTTCTGCCCTAATTCTCCATCAGCAAATGTGATGACAGGCAGATGTTAAGAACTCCCCCAGGCTGCTCTTCACCAGGCAGGTTGCTGAAACATCCCAATCCAGGGCTGCAGACCTGCTTGGAGCAGCTCTGTGCACAGGCCCACAGTGGTGCACAGCTGGGGACAGGAGCTGCTGCACTGTCGCTCCCATGGATGCTGTGCCCAGCTGCTGGGCACTGGGGGATGCAGGGGACCAGCTGGAGGGGATGCTGCAGCCAGGGTGGTGGGGCTTTGCTGGGGGCTGTGTAACGTTACCAGGAGAGGAGACAGCTCCTCACCAAGGTCAAACCTGGAGGCTTCCAGGATTGGGGATGCAGGGGTAGGGCTGAGGATCCTGTGCTGGGCTGGAGCATGGACAACTGCCCAGGGCCAGCCTAAGCAGCTATGTGCTGACGACCAGATAGGTAAAAGAGACAGGTCAGCTTCTGCTCGTGGACATGCGGTCAGGGTGTTGGAGCAAGCTGCCTGCCCCCTCCCCAGCTTTCCCTGCCCAAAGGCAGATGGCAGATCCCATCGGCACCACACCCTGCCGCAGACCTCGCCCTGCCAGGCTCAGCAGCATCCCGTGGAAGATGCCACATGGGTTTATTAATTAGTCCATTAAATTATTGCTGAAGCTAATTGAGACCCACACGTTCCTTCTCCAGCTCCCTCCCCACCGGCCGGCAGCACGGGCAGGACAACGCAGCGTTACAAAGGATCAGCAGCGTGCAGCTAATTAGCCGCCGTTGGGAGCATCCAGCGCCAAGCGTGCCATGTGTCCGCCGTGCCGCCTGACACAGCCGTCTGCCAGGCTCAGGTTTTAATTAGTCTCAAACACGATTCCTGTCACAAACACTCTGCTGGGGGTTGTTTGTTTTAATTTGATCAGGGACAGGCAAAGAGAAGGGGGAAGAAGGAAGGTAATTAAATTGGACTAAAAATCTTGGAATGCCATTAAAGATGACGTCCTCATTTGCATAATCCGCTACCCGCAGCGCCCAAAACCTCCACCGCCTGGTTTTGAGCCGCCCCTAGATGGCACCGCGCACCCACGGACCTGCGCAGAGATGCGCGGGACCGGGACCGGGGCAGGAGGGACAGAAAAAACCACCTGGGCTCCCTTTGAGCAAGTTGGGGGCTGCGGGTGAAGTGGTTTAAATACCAACACCTGGGTGATGTGTTAAAATACTGACATCTGGGCAAAGTGGTTAAAACACTGACATTTGGATGAAGTGGTTAAAATTCTGACATTGGGGGGAAGGGGTTAAAATACCAACACCTGCTTTGTTCTTGTTCTGGAGCTTGGGGCTCGCTGAAGAACAGTGCTCCAAAGCACTCAGGAGCAGCCCAGCGTGGATGCCTGAGTCCCAGCCAAGGGATGCAGGAGCAGCCAGTGCCAGGTCCTGCTGTGGGCAGGATGCTGGGGACAGAGACAGAGGGACAAGACTGGGGGCTTGCTAGGGAGGCAAACACAGCTGGTGGTGATTCCAGATCCTTGGCTTTGGGAAGGGGTTTCAGTCCCCAGCACAAGGACAGCTAAGTGGCAGGTGGTTACAAAATCCAACCAGGCATTTCTCCCTTTGTGTGGCCTTAAACAGCTCCTTTTGCCCCTTTGTGCTTCCATTTCCCCACTTGTGTTTCCCTGTTTAACATGGAGAAAATACTATTCCTAATTTCCCTGCTTGGCTGTCCATAGAGCAATTATCTGATAATTATTTTTGCTCATGGGCAAGTTAGTTCTAATGATCTTTGCTGAATGTTTGGTGATTATTGCAAACACCACTTTTGCCTGTGGAGCCAGGGCTGCGATTGCTGGAGACGGTTTCTGGGAGAAGTAGGTTTTACGGGCCGGTGCTTTGTTCTATAGAGATATGGCAGTCAGAGCTGGAATTTGTGTTGCTGTTAGGTTTTTCTGCTTATATTGATAAAATAACTAAGGTGATAAGCTTACACTGGTAGCAAACAGGGGTTTGGTGATTGGTAGAATTAGACATGATTTCAGCATGACACCTGGAGAGAAAAGGCCCAAATCTTTTCCTGGGATTTATTCTGCAATGATCTGTAGAAGTAAGAAGGATGTAAGTTTGCAGAACATGGAAGAAACTGCCAGTGTGCCGGCTTAAGCAGCTTTAGCAATTTGTTCCACTTCTTCTTCCCAACCGTTGCACAGCCCGGAACAGTTACAAACTGCCCCACGTCTGCCCAGGTTGGTCTCTAGTGAAACTGGTTCTGTTCCTCTCCGAGTTTAAACCATAAATGAGTGCGGTAATTACTTCACTGCAACCTTATAGCTTTGTTGCCTGCAGCCATGTTTCTGTGCGAGTGCTGGTCCTTCCTCCCTGGCTCTTACGGCTGGATGGTGGTGTTGGTGGAAGTGTGCAGGAGACCAGGGGTCAGAGCTGCTTTACAATGCAAATGTGAACTCGAGCAAAGCTAATGTTTCTCTTTAGCTCCAACCATGGTTTCCCTTTATGAATTCTGTTGGCTGTCCAATTTTTATAATGGTTTTGTTTCCTGCTCACCAATTCCCTCTCAGGGGCAGTCCTGCTAAGGCAGCACGACGCTTTTGTGGGGACTGCCCCATGGCAGAGGCAACCTCAGTGGCAGTGGAGACCACTCTCGGCCCAGAGTCCACTTCCCATGAAATCATTCATTTCCACTTAGCTGGAACAAAGTTGTTCCTGGGAGCTGTTCACTGGTCCCTGTCAGAGAAGCAGACAAGGTGATGTGTGCGCAGATGGACCATCCAGAGGACGAGACAGTACAAATGTGTGGGTTGTTAATTATTACTGCGTTTGCTTATAGTTCAGCAGGGAGAGGTTTCTCCTGCCCATTTGCTTGTCACTTGGCAGACTCTCAAACCTGTGACCTTCTTTCTCCCTGTCCTCTTCTGCCTGCTAATGAATGAATTTTTGGAGAAAAGTGTTTTCAAGTTCACTGCCTCCAGCTCCTCTTCACTGTTAATAGGGCTGATAATGGGATTGAACTTGGCCCAGATTCCTTTTTACCTTTCAAAGTACCAGTAGAAGTTGTATTTTCTCCAATTTCCCCTGTTCTCCATCTCTTTGCTGCCTGGAGGGTTAGATCTGAGGGCAGAAGAGGAATGCTGAGCCCTGCTGAGGGCACCAGACATCACACCCACAGACCAGGGATGTTTCGAAGGCTGCTCTGAGTTTTGCTCTGAAGATTCAGAGCTTTGCCTGCACCTTGCAGTTTGGGCAGTGCTGCTGCTGGCTCAGGCTGGGATGGGAGGGCAAACCTGCCTGCCCCTCCAGCAGGACGGTGGGGATGGCAGATGGGTGTGAAGAGGCTGCTGACTTAGGGAAAGACACATCAGCTTCACATCTGCCTCCTCTGCCTAGCGCTGCTCATCCAGAGGCAGTTTCTCCAGCTGCTGAGCGTATTGCTGTGTTATACCACCGAAGCATCGCTGTTCTGCTGAGTTCAGCATCCTGCTCCCCAGGCTGGGAGGGAGGCAGTGGGCTGTGACTGTTAGATGGATGAACACACCCAGCAATGGTCCCAGACTGACAATTTTATCCGAGCAATGGAGTCCCACAGCACCCAGACCAGCTGCCTTGGCTGAGAGCGGAGCTGGGCATGAGGGGCATCGCATATGTGGCTGCTTCAACCCTCCCAATGCCCACGGCAGAGCCAGGCCAGTCCATGATGTGCAGCCCATGGCCTCAGACGCAGCCAGAGACTCACCTCAAAGGGAGGAGGGGGGAAAAAGCATCAGAGAAGTCAGGCCTGAGTGAAAACTGAGCAACCTGGTACAAGGAATTACCCCAGTTGAAAACAAAGTGAAAGGAAGAAGCTGGCTTGCTTTGCTCAGCAGTGACATTATCCAGGGAGACGGCAAAGCTGGCTCCAGCGGGGAGGGCGTGGTGTGTGGCTGTGCCGGGGCAAGGGCTGCCCGGAGGATGACTGTGGGGCTCTGCAAAGAGGTTATGCTTTAAAAATCCCGGGATATAAATCTGTGCTATGCAGTTGCACAAGTCCTCTTGGGGCTCTGTATTGTAACGTATTGCTGGGCTTCGCAGCCCGGAGATTTAACGTGTGCGGGGAAGTGTCCAATGTCTGTACATCATCTGGGGAGCTGGTGGGAGGCGCGTCCCTGTGAGCTGGACAGAGACTGCTGCCAAAGGGCGTCGAGTGAAATCTTTTGGCCTGTTAACAAAGCTCACGTTAAAAAATAGAGACTTGGTGTAAAGATGCTGACAGCCTGCAGGAGGACAGAGGAAGAAAGCTGAAGAGGCTCCGAGAGTGCAGGAGGCTGTAGGAAAACCCAGGAAGAGGACGGTGGGTGGGAGGCACTGCTCCTGCCAGGCAAGATCCAGAGCATGGAACAGGCCAGGGAGACACTCCAGAGAGGTGCTGGAATAGCCAGTGGAATGGAGTGAGGAGCGGTGGGTTCCTGGGAGCGGTGGGTGAGGCAAAGGGACAGGGAGGGAGTCCCAGACAGCGTGAGGATGGGGAAGGGGACCACAGCAAGGGGGAGGCCCTTGCGCCTACCCCCAGCCTACCTGGACCCCAGCCCACAAAGTCTGAGCGCCCTGACCTGTGCTCGGATGAAGGCTCGGGGGTGGTGTCTGCCTTATCCCTGCTGGGGCTGTGTCCCCACGCTGGGATGGCTGACAGGAGCAGGTAACACGCAGAGACCCTGTGGATGCTGCTACTGGGTTGTGTCCATTGGGACACTGGACATGAGTGGGTGCAGGTCCTGACTTCAAACCCAGCAGAGGGCCCCCTCGGGGAGGAAGCATTCCTCCTCCTCCTCTTTCTCCTCCCCCTGCCCAGGCTGCCCTGGCTCCCCCGGGGCTGCACCCGGGGTGTCCCGCGGTGGGACAGCACAGACCACCCCACCCCACCCTCCCGCCGAAGGACGGTTCATTTCCTTCTCCTTTCCTCACCACACTCACCCACTCGCTGGATTTCACGCGTGGGGGCTGCGGATGTGCCCGACGGCCGCTGCACCGGCGCCTTCCCCGGGCCGGCGATGGGGACACGGCGCCCGGCTCCCCGGGGACCGGTGACAGCCTGGAGCATCCCCGGGCCGGCCACGGGGGGACATCGGTGCCTCCGTGACCGTTAGCGGGGGAGGGCCTCCAGCATCTCCGCGTTCCCCTCCTCCTCCCTGCACCAGCCCCGACCCTCCCGGGGGGGCTGCCCGCCTTCCCTCCCTCCCTTCGGTGCTGCCATGAGGCCGCTCCTGCTCCTCCTGCCCTCGCTGTTCTTCGCTGCGACAAGTAAGTGGCTGTCCGTGCGGGTCCCGTCGTGCAAAGCAGGGGGGAAACAGGGACATTTGGCTGGGGTGTCGGTGCGGGGGGGTGCAGAGAATTTTACAGTGGGATTCCGAGCTAGATAGATACCGGTGTATGGCACAGGGATGCTGGCTGCCTGAAACAGCCGTGCTCTGCCGAGAAAAATTGCTGTCGTGTGAGGAGGGTTTGTGCCTGTAACGCTGCTCCCTGCACTGCTCACGGAGCATCCCTGGGACCTGTAACGCAGAGACAGCTGGAAATGGTGATTCTGCCTTTATTCGAGAGAAAAGAGAGAGAGCATGGGAGCTGAGCAGATGCTGCGGTCTGAACAGGGAGGGAGCAGTGGGCAGAAACCAGAGCAAAAAGCGACACTTTTTGCTGGAAGTTAGGAAGAGGGATGGTGGAAAGGCAGGAGCTCTGTGCTGTTCCCTTTTCAGTCTCATTTGTTGTGGTTTACTTTTGCAGATGGAAATCCAAACTGTTCCTTCCCCACCTTCCTCTCCCATCAAACAGTTAATTATTGGTGTCCCCTTCAGAGGAGTTTGCTGCAGGTGCAGCTCAGCCCACCCAGGACTGGTGTGCGGAGTGCCTGGGAAGGGGGTTGCAGCCCTGGGCAGGGGTGTCCCGTGGTGCCAGGGATGGACGGGACGTGTGATGCATCACCCCTGGCCAGTCCTGGGGCTCCGGGGCTCTGCTGGCAGATCCTGCCTGTGTCCCAGAGGCAGAGTGGCACGGCTTGTTCAGCCCTATAGTTTGCAGAGAATTTGGTGGCGGCTCTTTTCTTGGCGATGCGTGGGCTTTGTTCACAGTCCTGGGTGGCCCTTGTAAAAAGTTGAGGCAGATGCTGAGGTTAATCCATCTGCATCTGGCTGTGCATCCTCCTGGGGCCCTGAGGAGCTGGGCAGGGGAGTCCCCGCTGTGGCACCATGCCCATGCCCCACCATCTCCCCTCTGCCAGGACCCCCGGCCAGTCGGAGATGTCTGGGCAGGGATTCAGGCAGTGCACACAGTTTATGTCCAGCTCAGCCAGCATTGCAGAAAGCAAGGATGTTTCCAGCCTAATGAAAAACTTCCTCAGGTCCAGGCATGACCTGTCTGTGGGAAAACCCCACTGGTGTGGATGGGGCACCCATGGTTCAACTGCCAGCCTGGCCGGAGGGGACTGCATCCACGTGATGCTGTCTGCTGTGCGTTGTGAGCCCCTGCCAGTCCCCCCTGTACAGGAGTCCAGCCCCGCATCACGCCGTAGTGCTTGCTGATGGGGTGGTTAATGGAGGGTGTGTGTGAGCAAAGCAAAGTGCTTTTAATTATAGCACGCACCATTAGCCATTAATAGCCTGGCACCGGGAGAAAATCCTGAGTGACAAGCGGGCCCTCCTCCCCTAGCCATGCTGCCCCGGTGCCTGACGGCTCCCCCTTCCCAGGCCCTGATCAAAGCGGCTGTGGAAATGTTTAGCTGGATCTGAAAGATGCCTTTGCCGTGGATAATTGCAGGATGTTAATGAGCAGGGCCCTGCAGCTGGCTGTCGGTGGTGGCTTTGATGGAAAGGGCTCAGGAAAAGCAGAGCCGGGGTGTCCAGGCAGCTTTGCACCCAGGGACGGGCTCTGCCTTGGGGATGGGGGTGGCCTGGGCAGCTGGGAGGAGGGATGGGGAGGTCTGGGGGTGGGAGGTGCTGCCCCAGCACTGAGCATCTCCTCTCCCTTCAGCAGAGCCCCTGGGCCGCTTGCAGCAGGACGGACACATGTGTCCCTTGGGACAGTTTCCCTGCGGAAACCTCTCTGTGTGCCTGCCCCAGGCCCTGCACTGCAACGGGGAGGATGACTGTGGCAACGGGGCTGATGAGGAGGACTGCGGTAAGCAGCACGGCCCTCACAAGGAGGGATGTCCTCAGAGGGATAGCTGGGAACACCAGGATCCCGGACCATGAGTGCGTTAGAGCAGGGTTTGCTCTTCCCCTGGGAAGCGTGAGGAATCCTGGATCTGCTCCGTTATCCATTCGCTTCCCTGGTGGTCGCATTTCCACCCTGTCCCCACACAGGGGCCGTGTGTGCCTTGGGGAGGAGGTCATCCATCAGGGATTCTCCCTGGTTGGGATGCAGGAAAACCCTCTTTGCTCTCAGGCTGGGGAAGCTCTTTCTGGGCTGCAGTGGAAAGGAGCAGAGAGGGTCTGCGCTGTCAGCCAGGACACACGGATCTGAAGACACAGAATTAGTTCCTTTTGTTACACAAGACACGGTGCCATTGTGGAGCTCTTTGCTCAGGGATGCTGAGTCCAGGAGTGTAATTGACTTAGAGGCCAGACACATCCATACCCTCTGGCTAAACGAGTGGCTTGGATGCAGCATCTGGCTCAGGATTTCCTCAAAACAGGCTAGGTGGGGTGTAAGAAACAGAGGAAAGAAAATCGGACTGTGGCTGTGCTTGGAGATGTGCTGTGAGGCTGGATGAATGTGATGAATCCCTGTTCTGCCCCAGCCCAGCTGCGCGGCTGGAGCTCAGGCTCTGTGAGATCTGGCCTCTCTCCTGATGCTGTTGGGGTTTTGCCCCACACCAATGTCCATGTGCCACGGCCGGAGCCTCTGACGGGTCCCCGTACTCTGCCCGCAGTGGATGACAGTGGCTGGCTGCAGGTCCTGGGCAATATGCTGACCGTGAGGAGCAGCAGGACGGCGCTGGAGGATGACGGGGACGCCTGCCGTAAGCTGTCCCCCCAGCGCCGGGTATCCTTCCCCACCCCGTGGGTCCTCCTGCCCCACGCAGCCCCGATGCCCTCCCCTCAGCCTGTCCCTCTGCAGGGCTGGAGCTCTTCCCAGAGCGGTGCCGGTGCTGGGGAAGGACCGTGGACTGCACCGGGCAGGACCTTGCTACTGTCCCCTGGGTCTCCTCCAACGTGAGCAGGATGTGAGTAGCAGTGGGGGCATGCACCCCTCTCCCCAGGAGCGGCACGAGCCAGGCACATGCTGGCAGGAGAGCAAGCTTAAGGGCAAGGGAATAAAATCCCTGGTTCTTACTTGTCCCTGGATCCAAAGCACCAGAGAGCCCTTTCCGCGCACAGAGCCCTCTCTGCTGAGCTCCAGCTGCTCACTGCGATGCTCCCACAGCAGCTCTGAGATGTGCACAGGGTGGGAGGCTGTCGGCACGGCTGAGGGCTGGGTGCCTTTGCACACACAAAGCAAGGGGGAAGGAAGGGAAAAGCATGTGGAAAAACTCACCTGCAGCAAATAATGCTCGCAGACTGGGAGGGCAACTCGCAGGGTAGCATTAATGACCAGCAGGTACCTTGCATTTTGTATTGCCCAAGAAGAGGAGGGTGAGTCTTCACTTCTCCTTTGGTAAAGGACTCTCCTTTGTCTTTGTCCACTGGCTCTGGGTTGGATTCTTTTCCTTCTGTTTTTCTGCTAGGGACCTGAAGAAAAATAAAATCCATTCTCTGCTGGACAATGAGTTTGCCAGGTACAGGAGCCTGAAGAAGCTGTGAGTATCGCTGCCTTTGTCCTGCCCTCTGGCTCATTTGTGACAAAAGGGGAGAGAGAGGGTGGCCGCGCAGGTCCGTGGTGGTGGGGCTGTGGGTAGAGGAGCAAGTGTGTGCACTCATCAGGACAGCTTTGCTTGGGACAATGTCCTCTGACGGGACATGGCATTTGTCCAGCCAGCAGCTTTTCTCACCTCCTGGAGCCCACGGTGCCCACCGAGTTCGGCAGGATCCTGCTATGGGCACCATGAGCTCTGGGCACCTTGCCTGTGCTGTGCCCATTCTGGAGCAGCACCCACCCATGCGACCATCAGGCATCTGTCCTTTCAGCCCCCTTCCCTTTGCACCGGGTAAACGAGGCAGAGAGGGAAAGCAGCCTCCCTGGGGTCACTTGAGACAAGGAAAAAACCTACATTTTTTTCTTTAATCTCTTTTCTGTTCTGTTTTCTGTTTTTTGTTTGTTTTTTTTAATAGGTTTTTGCAAAACAACAGAATCCGGCTGATTTCGCCCAAAGCCTTTGCTGGACTTTCTCAGCTCCAGATGCTGTGAGTGAAGGTGTCTGTGTGTTGAGATGCTGGGGAGGGACCCCTGGGATGGGCACAGTCCTCAGCTCCTCGAAGACTCGCAGCACCCCGGCGCTGGGTTCTGAGCCCTTCTTGCTCCTGCAAGCGCCACTATCCAGCAGAATTTAAGCTGGGGCTGGGTGTATTTTGGGTGAACTTGGAGCAGAGCAGAGGCATTTCCCCTCCCACACACATGGCCCTTCCCATCTCCGCATTATCCAGCCTGTGCTGGGATCCTGCGCTTGGGCTGCTGAGGGAGATGATGGCACCAGGGGCTGTGGGTGGCTGGGGAAGAGCAGCTTTAGCATAAGTGGGTTTAATGGGTGGTGGTGGCTGAGGATCGCTCTCCCCCCTGCACCGGTTCCAGGTTCCTCAGCCACAACCGGATCACGCAGCTGCAGCCACAGGTGTTTGAGGACCTGCATCGCCTTGAGTGGCTGTGAGTTCCCCTGCCAGCCCCACAGCATCCAGAGATGCAACTGATCCCGGCCCTTCCTTGCATTTACCACCTGTTCATTTCCTTGGGGAAAGTGGGTGTGATGGTTTTGGGGTGCCTGTGGTACCATGCCCGTGCTGGGGGCTGGGTAGGTGGGGTGCCCGTCTGGGTCTCCACATCCCATCTGCATGAAGCAATGGGCTTAATGCAGAGCCAGCCTCAGCTCCCGGGCTGGGCACCGGGGGGCTGCGTGTAAAGGCGTTAAGTGCACTATTAAACACAGACTTGCAGCTCCGTCACCCTGAAAAACACATGCCTGAATTGAGAGTACAGCTAATATCCTGCCCTTCTGTTTATCCTCAGCGTCTGTTTGATCTGGGCCTGTGTGGTGTGTGGGTTTGCACAGGGAGCTTATGAAGGTATCACTGCAGGGATAAAAACAAACATGTAAAGGCCACCTTGCAAGACAGTTTGGTCCCTTTTTGCATTTGCAAGGTTTGCCACCCCCTGGACTTCCCTCCTCTGGCTTGCTGTGGGACCAGCGCAATTATTCCTAAAATCAAAGAGGGAAAACGGAGGATGAGCCACTCACAGAGGGTGGTCCATGGTGCAAACAAGCCAGAGGACTTTTGAGAAGCCAGGCATGGCTCTGAATTCCCCAAATGGTTTCTAATTTATCTTTATTTCACAGCAGAAGAGAGAAAAAATCCAGCAGTTGCAGGTTGTGAAGGAATCCAGACTCCACAGCTGGATCTAACGCTTCAGCCTGGGCAGGATTCGGGGGGGGGGAAGGACAGACTTCAGAGGGGGCAGCCCCCCACCCAGGGCTGGCTGTCCATGGAGCCTTGCTGGGGAGAAGGGACAGAGCCCCCTCCCATGGGGGCAGCCTGAGTGCTGGGGATGCCCCCCACCCTCTGTGGACCCCCTCCTCTCACCTCTCCCCTTCTCCTCCCAGGATGCTGGACAACAACAGGATCACCCAGATCGTCCCCGCAGCGTTCGCAGGGCTGCGGTCACTGTATTTCCTGTAAGTCAAGGCAGCGGCAGCTCTGCGGTGGGTTTGGGGAGCAGGGGTCTGTCTGGTCCCTCCTGTGCCCCCTCTCCAGGGCACGGCAGTGGTGCCAGGGCTTCCTCGCCCTCCCCGGTTGTGAGGGGTGATGGTACATGGGTGATGTCGTTCCTGTTCCCAGGAGCTGGGGCGGTGCCGGACCTGGCAGGGGGAACCTGGCTGGTGCTGCTGCTTCTTGGTGCCAGCTCCTGCTCTTGGCATGCTCCACCTAAAGCCAGCGGTATTGCTTCTGCTGGGGCCAGGGACAGGCACGTCCCTGGGGAGCCTGGCCTGAGCAGAGCCTCAGCATGTACTGTGACCAGGATGGGCAGCAGTGCCCGCAGGTTGGGGCGCTGTTTTCCTTGAGTCCCGCAAACAGGATCCAATGCTTTCCCGACCCGCTGCCTCTCTGCTGAGGGTTTCACACCAGCTCAGCTCGAGCCAACAGGGTTTTAAGATCCACTCATTTCCAAGATGGGATTTTGCTTCTCTGCAAAACCTGGGTGGCACTCGGTGTCCAGGGACCTGTCCCCACTCTGTCCCCTGCGGAGGAGCTGGGTGGGCTGGGGGGGACAGCCCTGAGGGGGACGGAGGAGGCAGCTCTGCTCGGTGACATGCTCTGTTTATCCTTTTGCGTTTTTGTTCGCAAATGAAATAAACTAAAACCACGGCCACAAAACGTGCAGCGAGGAACACTCTGCACACAGGCATGTCTGGAAGTCCTGGGAAAAACACCAGCAGCAGCCTGGGCTGTAAATCTGCCTTTACGGGCTGTCACTCCAGGGTTACTTGCTGCCACTTTCATGCCCCATTCCCTTGGGGCTGTGCTCGTCACAGCTCACTGGAGAGCATCTCCCACAGCCACTAAACATGCCCCATACTGGTACATTTAGTTTTTTCCCAAAGAAGGTGAATGAGGCTCCGCACGCTGCTAGCAGCTGTGTGTGACGGGTTTTGCCTGGGGTGGTGGCAGCTGAGCTCATGCTGTGTTTCCTGCAGCAGCTGGTGCCACGCTGCACTGGGCTGGTAGCACTGCCAGCCCTGGGGTCCCCCAGGCAGTGCAGGTGTCCTCCGAGGTGACAACCAGCAGGAAACTGGGGACATGCTGCACAGTCCTGGAGCAGCAGCAGGAGCACAGCTGTGCGCAGGGCTGTGTCCTGGGCGGGCAGATGGTGCCATTTTTGTCCTTTTTCCTTCGTGACCAGGTACATGCTGAACAACTCCTTGTCCCAGATACCCAACGCCTCGCTCTGTGCAGAGATGCCACGGCTCAGCTGGCTGTGAGTACCCTGGGGCAGGGAGGGCTGGGAGCATCCCGCGGGAGATGGGAATGGGGCAGGGGGTGAGGGCTCACCCCAGCATGGCAGAGATGGGGGTGACAGCCACGATTGCTGTTCTGCAGGGAGCTGGAAGGGAACAAGATCCGGGCGGTGCGCAGGGCTGTCTTCCACGAGTGCCACGACTTCACAGTGCTGTGAGTACCTGGGGGGCTGGTGGCAGCCCCCCCTCTTGCCAGCACAGACCCCATCCCTTTGTGGGCAGGGGGAGGAAGGAGGGGGGATAGCCGGCACCTGGCTGGGCCCCCCTTTTCCCACTGCTCTGGGCTGGATAAGGGGCTGCTGGCTCACATGCAATGGTTTCAGCCCGTGTTCTTCACACCATCAACAGTGCAGTGGGCTTCAGGAATTTTGTAGGGATTTTACCTGGGGCCCCAGAGGCTCTTCCAGGGGCTCTGGCCTGGGGGGTGGCTAACCCTGGGCTGGGAGCTGCTGGGCTTGTCTCAGCATCCAGCTGTCACCAGCCCGTGGGGGCTGCCCAAATCGGATGGGGACCTTCTTTAGATGGGAGACAGTGGCAGGACACAGCATGGAAAATCTTCCCATGGCGTGTGAGCACCAGAGCTCGCCGCCAGTCCAGACCCTTCTGCTGGCGTCCCAATCCCCTAAAAATATCCCTGAGGAAGCCCATAAAGCCTGTGAGCTGGCTCTCCACACGTCAAACAGCGTCTGGCTGTGTTTCCTCCCTTCATGCCTGGAGCCTGCTCCTGCTCTGGTCACTCTGGAGCTCAGCTCTCGCCCTGGACCCTGCAAAGGCGGAGGATTTGCCTCAAGGATGCACACACCTCTCCCAGGGTCTAGTTTTCCTGCACATGACAGCTGTATATCTCCCAGCGAGATCTATACAGCCCCTGGAGCCCCAGGAGATGAAGATGGGTGAGCTGTGCCCTGTGCAGGTGTGATCCACAAGCGCAAGGCTTCCAGGGGTGGTGGCAGGAGAGCAGAAGTGGGATGGGAGCCAAGTCCCTCTCCCAAGATATCGGCAGGAACACGCACTCGGAGCCTGGGAATGCACTGAGGGACACTGTGCCAATGCTGCCGGATCAGAGGAAGCGAGTGAAATCCAGGGCTCATCTGGACAGCGGCTGATAGAGGGCTGGGATGGGATCACCTCCTGCAGGAGCTGCAATCCCCAGTCCTTCCCTGGACATCACTCTCCTGCCAGGCACAGCCCCTCAGGACAAGCCCCATGCAGGAGACATTTGGGGCTCTGGTCTCACAGCTGCTCTCTCCTGTTGCTCCAAGGTTTGCAAACTGCTCTTCAGCTCTCTGTAGCTCCTAACAGAGGTCCCAGCTGGTGATACAGATGCTGAGCAGCGCGTTGGAAAGTTGGGCAATATTGCACCCTGGCCAGGCAGGGAAGAGCAGCTGCCCAGGCTGGCCCGTGGAGAGCTGGAGATGCGGACGGGGTGATGATCCCCTTTGCAGTTTCCTGGGCAGTCCCTGGGGACCTATCTTCATCCTCCTCTGACCACTGCCCCCACACAATGTCTCTGAAGATGAGCGCTTGGGAAAACTCTGCTCTGATTTTTCTAACCAAAGATTGCTACACAAAGACCCTGGTCCCCCATCCTGCATTTCCTGGAGAAGCCCCAACAGGCGTTAAACCCCCCAGATGTACACCACCACATTTTTTCCTCCGGTGGGAGCTGCCTGCAGCCCAGCCCGCTGGCTTTGCTCAGCAGCATGTTTCCCAGGGCTGTTATGGCAGTGCCATGGAAACCTCTGGAGGATGTAAACATGCCTTGCTGGTGACACCAGCGCAGGAGACAGCTTTGGGAGCAGAGGAGATGGAGGCTTGTGTTCTGGCTCTGCAGGATGAGCCCTCCACGCCAGACTCCCCCATCTCCCCCACCCTGCCCAGCTGCAGCATAGACCGTATTGGAGTGGGCTGGCCTGGCTGGGGTCTGAGCTCAGCAGAGCCTGGCTGGCCGATGTGAGCCTGTGCTGAGGAGCACCATCCCTGGGTCACGGCCTCCCCAGGGTCCCTGGTGCCTTCGAGCACGTGCCATCCTGCAGGGCTCTGCTCCTGCTGCTCCAGAACAGTTTGTGTTCCTTGATGCACCATTCTGGGTTTCTCCTCCTGAGCACTTTAACCAGCTCTGCCCATCTTCCCCACTCCTGATGGGCTCTTCTGTGGGCTTGTGTGCGATGGAGCCTTGTACCTGCGAGCAAGGCTCCGGGTCAGACCTTCCCCACAGCAGCGGAGCATTTGGCTGTTGGAGGTGGCAGTGGTGGCTTCTGGGCGGACATGGCAGGGCTGGGTGCACTCTGCGGGATGATGCTCCCAAGGGGTGCGTGGGGCTGTACCATACCCACACACTCTCTCCTTCCTTCTCCTCCAGGATCCTGCGCAGGAACAAGCTCCGGTGGATCCAGGACGGGACATTTTCCCGGCTGAACAGGCTGGTGGAGCTGTAGGTTTCCAGTCATCGCCTGCCCAACCCGGCTCCCCCAGGCAGGGGCTGTGCTGGGGTAGGGGTCTCGCTCTGCCCCCTGCCCAGGGCACCTCGCAGCTCAGCCCCCTGGGGTGCAAGTGTCAGTGCCCTGAACCCCTTCCCCAGCACTCTTCTCCTCTACACAGCGACCTGTCGTCCAACAGCCTGGATCAGCTGCCCCCATCGCTTTTTAACGGCCTCACCCAGCTCCAGCAGCTGTGAGTACTGGGACAGCAATGCCCAGGGGTGCCCCTGCCCCCCTGCAAGTGTTGGGGGCCTGGCAGGACCCCTGTACCCTGTCAGGTAGATGTCCTGCCTGCACGGGCTGTTCACCTACCAGAGCTGGGTGGTCCCGGCAGGACAGGCTCCCTCCTGCAGTGCGGTGTCATCTGAGACCCTCTGCTTGGGGGCTGCGGCCCCTTCCTGGGGGTGTGGGGAGTGCTGGGGGATGCCACAGACAGACCCCCCCCTTCACCCTCGTTTCCAGCTACTCTGAGATCTTTCAGGTGAGGAAAAACCACCATGGGCTCATCTCTTTCCAGGAATATCTCCTACAACCCCCTGAAGGAGCTCCTCCCCGGCCAGTTCGAGCGCCTGCCCCAGCTCCGGTCCCTGTGAGTCCTGCAATGCCCTGACCCCCCCAGCGCTTCCTCCCCGCGCAGCAGTCCCAGTCCAGCACCATTCACAGCATCCCCTGTGCTGGTTTCCTTCTGCAGGAGCTTAGAAGGGCTGGAGATCCCCAACATCCACAACCTGACCCTGCAGAAGCTGACCAACCTCTCCCACATGTGAGTGGGGGGAGCAGGTGGCTGCTCCGTGCTGGGGGGTGCTGGGGGCGAGGAGGGAAAGGGGTTCACTCTGATACTCATGAGCAAGTTATTCCAGCCCACTGGAAGCCCCTGAGCATGGTGACACTGCTTGAATCCCCCTGGGCAAGAGGGTCTCTCCTGGTTGGGGCTTATTTAGAGCGAGGGGAGCACTTCCCCCATGGAGGGAGCACTTGCAGAGCTGTGGGTGCCCCATCCGGCTGTGTGTGCAGTACAAAGAGATTTCTGCATTTCTGGAGGTGCACATCGCACCTGCACAGGCAGATGGTCAGCCCCAGCATGGCACGCACCAGCGCTGTTGGAAGCTGTGGTTCAGTAATCCCATTAGAGCTCCTTTACTCGGGTCTTGAGATAATTACCCCAAAACCCCAGAGACTGCAGAGAGCTGGGCTGTACAGGCATCACACCAGCGCGGCTGCTCTTTGGAAGGAGAGAAAAAAAAAATCATTCCTTTTCTCCAGATGCACGTTTTAAAGTAATGAAAGACAACTATGCACCTTCCTTTCCGTAATTGGTCTGTTTGCACTATAAATATGGTACATTTTCTACCTGACTTGCTAATAAGCAATCATTTTCTCTCCTTTTATCTATAATTAAGCAGAAACGAGCCTCACGTTGCAGTTTTGTGGTGATTTTCTGATGTAGAGTTTTGCTAAGCTTATAGGGGCTGGCTTTTACAAGGCTTGAAAAGATGAATCTGAAATAATGTGCAGGGGGAAAAAGGTAAATCCCTGTTAATGGAACTTGAAGGATTTAAACAAGGGATTGATTTTTAAATGTTTGTGAGAATCATGGGTTGGAGAGAACACTCTCTTATTTCTCAGTTGATGGTGCTGCAGAGTGGCAGATTTCAGAGCGTGGCTGTGGTACATGACCCAGAAAAGCGCAGGGGTGCCTCTAGCTGGTTCTGTGCAGGCTTTGGGATGTTGCTTATTTAGCATCCAAAACCGTCTGCAATCCTGTGCAGCCACAAAGCCCCTCGCTTGGCTCTGTCACCTTCTGTCCCCACAGATCCTGGTCCCCTGGCTCTGGGCTAGTGAGGGGGAGGGAGCTCTTCTCCAACCAGACAGGGAAAAATGTGGTTGAGAGGCTGGGGGGAGGCGGTGGGGGCAGGCAGAGCGTGGGGGCTGTGCATACCAGACCACACTTGGTCTTGGTCCTGGTCCCAGCCAGGAACCCTTCCTCTCCCCATCCCAACAGCTACTTTAAGAAGTTCCAGTACTGCAGGTATGCGCCCCACGTGCGCAGCTGCAAGCCCAACACTGACGGCATCTCCTCCTTCGAGAACCTCCTCGCAAGCATCATCCTGCGCATCTCTGTCTGGGTCATCGCCTGCCTCACCTGCTTCGGCAACCTCTTTGTCATCCTCCTGCGCTCCTGCGTGGGCACGGAGAACAGCCAGCACGCCATGGCCATCAAGTCCCTGTGCTGTGAGTGGGGGACAGCAGGGCAGAGACCCCCAGGGCTGCAGAGGGAAGTGGGGTGGGTGAGCTGAGCAGATAGGTTTCTGAGCATCCCTCTGTGCCTGGGGCATCTCAGCCCCCGCCCTCAGGTCTGTGCTCACAGGCACCAGCAGGCAGTTCCTTTATATTTTTATATAGCTGAAAGAGGGCAGATTTAGACTAGATAGTAGGAGGAAATCTTTTCCTGTGTGGGTGGTGAGGCAGTGGCCCAGGTTGCCCAGAGAAGCTGTGGATGCCCCATCCCTGGAGGGGTTCAAGGCCAGGCTGGATGAGGCTTTGGGCAACCTGGGCTGGTGGGAGGTGTCCCTGCCCATGGCAGGGGGGTGGAACAAGATGGTCTTTAAGGTCCCTTCCAATATATATATAGATATATATATAGATATAGATAGCTATAGATATATCTGTGTGTGTATGTGTATATATATATAAATATATATAAAATATATGCATAAAGCCAAAGGCTGCTCAGTTCTATGACGGTTTTATGACCCTGGCACTAACGCAAAGGGTTACTTGTTTGCCGCCTGGTGCTTTTTTTTTCACTGTACCTCGTTGTCCCCCCCAGGTGCAGACGGCCTGATGGGCATCTATCTGTTTGTCATCGGCGCCTTCGACCTCAAGTACTCGGGCGAGTACAACAAGCACGCGCAGGGCTGGATGGGCAGCCTGCCGTGCCAGCTCGTGGGCAGCCTTGCCATGCTCTCCTCCGAGGTGTCGGTCCTGCTCCTCACCTACATGACCCTGGAGAAATACTTCTCCATTGTTTTCCCCTTCAGCCCCCACAGGGCTGGCACCAAGCAGACCCTCTGGGTGCTGGCAGCCATCTGGGTCCTGGGCCTCTCGCTCAGCATCATGCCCCTGTGCTGCAAGGAGACCTTTGGGAACTATTACGGGAGGAACGGCGTGTGCTTCCCGCTGCAGTCTGACCTGGGCGAGCGGCCCGGTGCCCGCAGCTACTCTGCCACCATCTACCTGGGTAAGGCCACTGTGGGATGGAGTGCCAGCTCTGTCCTCCGTCCCAGGCTGGGGAGGGTCCCCGCTTCACCCCAGACTGGCCATGAGCACCGCTGGGCTAAGGCTGGACTGGGGACCAGCCAGGGCTGCTGAGATGTCTCTGCCCCCTCTAGTGCTAAAAGCAGGAGTTTTCCTGCTGTTGGCCACAGTGCCGATCCCAGCTCCCGACATTTGCACTTCGGCTATGCTCAGAGCATTTCTTCCTCCTCAGGCTTGAATCTTGCAGCCTTCATCACCATCGTCTTCGCCTACTCCAGCATGTTCTACTCCATCCGTGTCACCGCGTCACAGACCACAGAGGGAGGCATCTGCTCCCGGGAAGTCGCCATCGCCAAGCGGTTCTTCTTCATCGTCTTCACGGATGCTCTCTGCTGGATACCCATCTTCCTCCTCAAGCTGCTCTCCCTGCTGCAGGTGGAAATATCAGGTGATCCCCCCAGCCCATCACCATCAGTCCCTGGGTTGGGGGTCACTTGATGTGGGCACTGCTGAGTTTGCAGCTCTCAGCACTCTTCACCCATGCGTGGGCTGCTGGGGGGGGGGGATTTACTGGGTCCCCTGGGCCCTGTCTCTCCCCATGGGAGTCACGACCCGCCCGACGGGGGGATGCCCACAACCAGCATCCACCCCCCTGTGCTGCATGGGCTGGAGTGGGGGGGTCCTGGGCAGGGGCAGCCCCCTCAGCCACCCAACGTTGTGTCCTTGGCACAGGCACTGTCACCTCCTGGGTGGTCATCTTCATCCTGCCCATCAACAGTGCCCTGAACCCCATCCTCTACACCATCACCACCACCACCTTCCAGGAGAAGGCGAAGGGCTGTTTGCAGACCCGGCGCCTGGAGCTGCCCGGCTCCCGCAAGAGCTTCACCCTGGGGACGCGACCGGCCAGCACCGCCTAACGCCCCTCCGATGGCACAGGGATGCTCATGGGTCCCCAGCCTTCCCCGCACGGCTGCGTTGGAGGATCAGCCAGCAGCGCTCGCTAACCCTGCAGGTCTCCTCATCAGCCAGCAGGTACTGTTAGTACTTTATTAATTACAGGGATGGGAAGAGCAGCCCCGATCCAAGTCAAACAATCTGTTTCAGTTGCATATGATACAAAACAAAAAGTCCCTTAAATACAAAATACGAGTCTCTTAAGTGAGCATCACCTGTCACCGAGCTCTGCCGCCGGAGTTATATATTAATATTCCAACTGTACAAGTATTTATAGATAGAAAAAAAAAAAGAAACATTTAAAAAAATATTAGGAGAAAAATCACTCCCTCGAATGTTAGTTATATTTTTATATATATATAAAATATATATATATATAAAAA
>WKFP01014742.1:1670049-1702211 GCA_011057875.1 Pterocles orientalis
TTTTTTTTTTTTTCCACCAGAAGAGAGACAGAGAGGACAGGTTATAGCAAAACTGACGCTGGGAATCGCTCCCACGCGTGGGTCGTGTTGCCTTCCAGTTGGAACGATGTCTGGTAGCTTGAGTCCCTGCCTGAACGGAGAAACCAGGTCGGGTCCCGGCTGCCGTTAGCTGCGGTGGCTGGTTCCTCTGCGGAGAAGGGAGGGCTGGGACGGGAATGGGTGTTGCTGCCTGGAGCAGTGTTAAGGATCCAGCTCTGCCCCCTCCTATCTCCCAGCATCCCAGCCTCAGTGCCTCCACAGAACAGGTCTGGGGGCCACTGTCCCCTCCCTGCTTGTAGCCAACTCCAGGGGCAGCAGCTCTGGGGCTCCAGCCCTGTCCTGCCCCCCCTAAATGAGGCAGAGGCTGGTTGCCAGGGATGAGTTGGGCTCGGAACACTGTCCCTCCAGCCCCCCAAACCCCCATGCACAGGGGAGGGCTTTTGGCTGAGTAAGGACCAGGCGCAGGACGGGACGGCTTTTTCTTCTCCTGTGACACTCAGCACCAACGGTTCCTTCTGCCATCGACCAGGGCTGGCACTGGGCACACCTACAGATCTACAGGCAGCCCCTCCTCCCAGAGCAGCCCCCTCTGCCACCCCCAAACAGGTTCTCAGCGACTCCTGGCTGTCCCCATCTGGTGACAGGACCCACCCCTCGCTGCCAACCCCCTTCACTTCCCCACACCGCACTGTGACCTGCGGCTGCAGCACGGTCCTCTCCCCTCACATCCGTGTGCCTTCATCCCTGCAGCCAGCACAGGGGGACCCAGCTCAGCCTGCGCCGGCTGCATCCAGGGGTCACCCCCACAGCCCCCCTCTTTCCTGCTGCTCACCAACCCCGACTGTGGGCTGCACAAGCTGCTGCACTTGAGCAAGGGGCGGCTGAAGCACCAGCCGGGATGGTGGGATGGGGAATGCCCAGCCCAGGGTAAAAGGACGCCTATAAATATGTGCCCACGAGCACGCCAGCCTCTACCTCCCCCTCTGCAGCCAGCTGCCCCCCTGTGAGAGCCCCTGCCCAGATCCACTGGCAAGTCCACATCAGACCCATCAGAGCATCCTCCTTGCGCCTCAGATCTTCGTCTCGGGGCCGCTGGGACTCAGGGTGGGGAAGGATTCTCGGATCCTCACCAGCTCCATGGCGCAGAGGTGCCCGAAGACCTTGTTGTACCACTCGGGAGAGCGGCCCCTGCAAGGGAGGAGGCAGGAGGGGGTGAGCAGACAGAGGGGAACCCCGGCAGGCACCAGGGAGGGGCATGTTGCTTCTTACTTGGGGACAGGTACTGAGCCCAGTCCCAGCTGCGATGGATGATGAGATGCCAAACAAGCACTACACGATAGAAAAGGGACCCTGCCTCCCCCCTCCCCACCACAGACAAAAAGGGTGAAAATCTGGTGGTGAAGAGTGCCAAGGCCATGCTTGAGACCCAGGGTGGACCCCATATTTCCTGCAGAAGCTCTAAGGGACTTGCTGCCACACTCAGAGCCACCACAGAATCCCCAGCACTGCAGGACTGGGCTGGTGGCTCCTCTCCCAGTAACCATCTGGGAGCTAAACCCTGACCCCAGACCAGCACCCCCTTCCCTTGGGGCAGGCAGGCACTGAACTGCGGGATGGATGGAGCTGCAGGTGGAGTTGCAGATGCAGCCAGGGATGCAGCCACCGAAGCATCAGCACCAATGGCTGTCCTCACCTGAGGTCGGCTCTGCAGATGTGGGTGACCCGGGAGCGTCCCATGGTGCCGGGCTCGATGAGGTACTGGGACGTCAGCACGACAGCTTTGACGCCTCCTTCGGCCGGCAGCTTGTCATGCTCCACCGAAATAGAGATGAGCAGGCAGGCTCCCCGCGGCAGGTCTGTGCGCCAGCGCCTGCGGGGGACAGGGGGTCAGCTCCCATCCCTCTGTGCCCACCCCAACCCCGGGGGCTGCACAGCCAGGGATCTAGCACCCCAAGAGCAAACCCCCTGCCTCAGTGTCCCCCTGTCCTCACCGGAGCACCACGCAGTCCCTCCGTGGGTGGGGGGCCATGCTGTCCGTCACATAGTGGTACACCTCCATGTTCTTGTCCAGCGCCTCCAGCACCCTGCTCTGCAGCAGGTCCTCATCCCACAGGTGACGCTCCCGAAGCACCCGGTGCAGCACCGCAGCGGGAGGTGCCTCCATGTCCGTGGAGACCTTCCACAAGCGCAGAGGGTTCCCATCCCCAACCTGCTGGGCGGAGGGAAGGGTCAGCAGGCTGTCCTGGGGGACAACCCCCCCCCGGCGCTAAACCCCCACCCTGAGCAGTTTTACTGATGGCTCCCACCACCATGGAGCAGCACCGGCACATCTGCAGGATGGGAGGGGATGGGATGAGGTGGGATAGGCACAGGCAGCCAGCTCCTCTGCTAACAAGGCTCTCTGGCAGAATTGGGCACAGAGCATCCTCCATCCCAGAGCTGTCCATGTCTCAGCACCTGGTCTGCCTGGGGAAGGGGTTGCTGATCCCTCCTCACTGAAGGGAACAAGCACCAAGGATGGTAGCAAGTGGCTGCAGTGGCACCCAGTAGTCACATTTCCCCACGTGACCCCCAAACCCCTCTCCACACAGTGACATTTACCTTTTTGCAGAAGAGCTCTGTGTTCAGGGGCCCTGGTGTGCTCAGCCACCCCTTGAATTTCTCTGATGACTCTTTGAGCAGGTTCTGGACGCTCTGCTCAAAGTAGGAGTGCAAGTCCTTGCTTTCCCCCTGACGCACAATGTCAGCCAGGGGATGGGGGTAGGCATCTGCTGCCATGTAGGAGCTGCTCAACTGGAGCAGGATGTCGTGGGAGACCTGCAACCCAAGAGCACACAGATCTTCAGAGAGACAGAGGGATCCTGCGTGCACTTTGTGATGGGCCTGGGTAGCCAGAAAAACCCCAATTCCCATCCCACAGAGGAGGGGGAAGAATGGACACAGCCCCCCGCCCCAGACACATGTCCTGCAGCTTGTGACCCACCCCACCACGAGATGCGCTGGGCTTTGCTCCCAGGGCACCTGCCCGCTGAAGGATGGGCGCCCTTCTTCATCCTACCCCAGCATCGCCAGGCTGGCCACGCTGCAGCCACCCACCTGGAAGAGCTTCTTGCAGTCGGTGATCATGTGGGAGAGCCCCTGCGTCGCGGCCATGTTCTCGTTGAGGTCCTTCTGGTCGGGCTTCCCCACGGTGCCCCGCTTGTGGATCACCCTGCAGGGGAGCCAGCATCGCTGGGACCCGGGGGGTCGCAGAGTAGGGGACCCCCACATCGCAAAGCAGAGTGATGGGGGGGCTGTTCCCACCACACTAGCCCCGCTCTGGTGGTCTCCCAGGACAGACAAGGATGGGGCAATGGGGAAGGGGCTGCAGGGAGGCTGGGGACTCTTACCTGGGCGAGGTGCTCTCCTTCTTGGACACGTTGAGGTGGAAGAGGGAGGGGGCCAGGCACACAGCCAGGTTGCCGGCAGTCATCTGGTTCTCCTCAGCGGAAGCGATGTCGCTGAGGAAGTAGAGCAGGGTCTGCAGCACCTCCCGGTTCTCGTCCGGCATGAGGATCACAGCCGCCTGCACCGCCTGCAGCCGCTGCTCCTTCGACACGACTGCGGGCACAGGGAAAAGCAACGGTCAGCAGGTCTGTCCCATGGGCCACCACCCCCCTCCATCACCTCTGTCCCAATGGACAGAGAGATGCCTCTTCCCTGGGAGACCCCCGCTTCATCCCCAGCCCAGGGAGCAGCCTCAGCCCAGCACCCACACTGGTAGATCTGCAGGAAGGTGTCCGTCAGCTTGCTGGTGAAGATGGGCTCAGGCAGGTCGCGGAAATACTGCTTCAGCAGGTCTGCCACGTCGTATGCCGACTGCCCCTCGTAGTTGACATTGTCAGGGCTGGTTTCGTTCATGTGCCGGAGCGCCTGGATCCGGGACTTCACCCCTGACTTTCGGAAAATCCCAACCTGCCAGGGAGGAGCAGGCTGGTGTCAAGCACAGAGCGGGCACGGAGCTAGCAGGCACCTGGGGGCACTCCCATGAGACAGGCAAGGAAGCCCCTTCCCCAACAGCCTCACTCCCCACAACCCCGAGGACAAGCCTGAGTGCGGGATGGCCGAGGGGACACCGAGTTCCCCCAGAAAATCTTGCCCTCCCACTTTCCATGGCCAGGAGCCACAAGAGGTGAACAAAAAGCATCCTGCAAGCCAGCCGGCGGCCGCGCATCACCTGGTCCAGGCAGCGGCTGCGGATGTAGCGCATCGCCTGCTGGATGCTCTGGGGAAGAGGCTGCCCTGTCCGCTGCACGTTGATGATGGGTGGCACCCCGAAGACCATCTTGTCCCTGTAGTCGGGGACTTTACTCCGCTTCATGAACTTGGGCACAGTCCTGCAGGGTGGGACAGACAGACGTCAACACAGCAACAGGCTCCCTCGGCGCCACCGTGCAGAGGGGAGCAGGACCCGGGAGACACACACGTACACACGTACAAACGCTTCTGCCACGTTTTAAATATAAGCAAGGCAGCTTTCCAGCAGGAACTGCAGCACCTTCTATTAAGCCAAAAATGCTTTGATACTTGGCTGCAAAAGGAAACCACCATTCCACTCCCTCACATTGCTGCAGCATTTTTAATGCTCCACAAATGCCAGCAGCCCTCCTGGATGCAGATGCTGCCGGGAGCCCAGGCATCAGCCCCCAGCTCATGCTTGCAGGGATGCAAAGAGCTGCAGCCCACACCCACCACGGGGCATT
This sequence comes from Pterocles orientalis, assembly GCA_011057875.1. NCBI lineage: Eukaryota > Metazoa > Chordata > Aves > Pterocliformes > Pteroclidae > Pterocles > Pterocles orientalis. The sequence goes on from WKFP01014742.1 coordinate 1,674,831, forward strand.
GTCCCAGTCCCCCTCCCTGCCAGCTCACCACGTCCAGGCTTGTTTGTGGGGCACTGAGTATTTCTCCATGATGGCTGTGAGCCGGAGCAGGGAGCACTTCTGGAGCAGGTTGAGCTGGGCAGAGGACTGGCGGTTGATCTCCAGGGAGGCAGAGTTCAGGCTGGGCCGGTGCGAGTTCTGGAAGCTGTGCCAGCGCAGCTTTCTGTGGGGAAACGGTGGCGGTGGCGGAGCTGGAGACCCTGGGGAAGGGCCTTTCCTTCCCCATGGCACCCGCAGCTTTGGAGAAAGGTGAGGGCAGAGGGGCAGCCACGCTGAGCCCGGAGATCCCAACACTGGCCCCAGGGATCCCAACACCAGCCCCAGCACCATAAGTACTGCTCCCTCCCCCTGGCTGCTCACAAACCCCATGTGAGCATCCGAGATGCTTTCCCTTGCCTCAAAGGACTGCTCCCCCCAGAGCACCCAGCCATCCTCATCCTCTCCCCTTGCACTGGTGGGTCCCTGCGCCCACCCCAGCACCCAAGGGCTGAGATATAGCCCTAGCCGGAGCCCTGGGAACAGCTACAATGCTCAGAGTGACACCATGCAGAGCAATGACACAGCGAAGGGGACATCTCCAACAAACACTTTCTCAAGGAGAAAAGACACACCAAGGAGGCAGGGCTCTCCTAGGAGCCCGCTAAAACCCTTCCCAAGTCTGTGCTGCTCCAGGACGCTCCTGCCCCGCTGCTCCAGTGCCTCCCCAAGCCCAGCAGGCACAAGGGACATCCCCAGCTAATTAAAAGTCACCTCTCTGTGCCCCTCCATGCCTGCCTGCAGGCACATCACCCTCCAGTCACCAGCCGAGCAGAGGCTAGAAAATCCACAAAACTCAGCAAGGGCGGGAGGTGCCTCAAGGAGAGCCCAGGGGAGCACTAGCACAAGCTCCTCCTTCATTTAGACCGTTATTAGTAAATGAAAAACCACTTAATTACGGGTCTATGCAAGGCTGCACACAGCAGGCAGCAACCAGGGCTGGCAGTGGTGGCTGGTAGCCACCAGAGTGCACTAGCGACCTGCGCCATGCTTCCCTGCCTGCAGCGTTCCCCTGCCCGCACCCTGCTCCCCTGTCCGCACCCCACCCAGGGCTGGTCCACCAGCATCACCCCCCGCCACCCCACTTCTGCCATGAAAGCAGGACATCAGCCAGCATCTCTGCGGCAATGGCTCCGCTGCAGCATCACCCGCGGGCTGGGGGACAGGCTGGTGGTGGTCCCAGGCACGGCAGAGGGAGGAGGATGGATGATGCAGCCCCCACCCCAGCCCCAGCCGCACGTACCTGCAGGGCCTGGTGAGCGATGCTCCCACGCCCGAGTCCCGCCGCTCCCGCATCTCGCTCTCCTCGGCCTCGTTGAGGGAGTTCCCCGTGCTGTCAAAGTCGCTGGCAGAGGTGCCGACATCCGACATGGACCGCTCTTCGAAGTGCAGGTTGGAGGGTTCCCCTCCTGAATCTGATTCCTCCTCCTCTTCCTCCTCCTCCCCACCCTCCTCCGCAGCGCGATCGGGGGAGATGGCTTTATACCAGAGCTCCACCTTCTGCTGCAGCCCCCACATGTGCTGCAGGATGTCGTCCAGGTTCTCGTAGGTCACCTCCCCATCCCCCTTGCCGAACTCCTCGCCGCTGCTGAACTCCGGCACGTTGTCGTACACACTGACCCGGCTGCCCAGCGAGCTGCAGGAGCCGCGGCGCCGGCGGCAGGCGAAGCCCCGGGGGGAGGATGAGCCCTCCATGCTGCTGCTGCTGCCGCCGCCTCCCCCCAGCCCCACGGGCACGGTCCCCGATTGCCAGTGGGTCAGGGAGCTGCCGCCCACGGGACACAGGCTCTCGATGGACAGGGATTTGGGGAAGGTGCCCGGCTTGTGGTCCTGGGGGATGTAGACCAGGCAGTCCCCGTGGTGTGCCAGCCGGGGAGGACAGCCCCCGGCAGCCCACCCGCCGCTGGCCATCGTGGCCATTCTGTAGTCCTCCAGGTAGAGCCCGCCGCGCCTCGGGTCAGAGCTCACCTTACTCCCCCCTGAGCCCAGCGAGCGGTTAGTCCTATACGACACCGAGAAGAAGTGTTTTTTGCCATGGAAAGAGGCAGATATCCCTCTTTTGGAGGAGCTGCCCTTGGGGGCTGCCAGGTCCCCGTTACTCTTCAGGGAGCTCCATCCTGCTGCAGCCACCTTTTCATCTGGGCTGGCTTTCTCCTTGTCCTTCCTCCGGAGGGACTCAATCCTCTTCAAAAAGCTGCGAGACCGGCGCTTCTTCGGCTTCTCCTTGGAGCCGTCACCGTGGCTCGAGGGCTGCTCTGGCAAGGAGCGCTGGCTTGAGCTGTGGCTGGCGGCAGTGATGGCAGCAGTGGGGATGGGGGACGGCGGGTCTGGCGATGTGGTCAATATGCCCAGCGTGCCGCCCGTGCTGCCCACGCTGCCACTGCTGTGCAGGGACACAGCCTCCGCATTGGTGCTGAGGTCTGTGAGGACGCTCTCGCGGCTGGATGCCGGCCACATGCTGGAAGTCAGGACCTCGGAGCCCTGCGAGAGGATGTCGGTGGACCCCACGCGGGACCACCTCTTGCTGTCCTGCTGAAAAGCCCACCGGCTGCTGATGGCGCACAGGTCTTCCTCCTCAGAGTCTTCATTCTTCAGGAGGTGACAACAGGGGACAATCAGTCCGAGTCACAGAGGGTCGGCATGTGCCCTTCAACCCACACTTGGTCCCCTTTGGCATCGGAAGCCACCAGGCGTCATTTTTTATGGCCGTGCCGGAGGGCCATACCACACCAAGGAAGGGAAGGTACTGAACCCAGGACATCCCTGCGGAGCCCCCCCGGGAACGCATGGCAGCGCAGCAAGGGATGCAGCGCAGCATCCCTTCCCACACCAGGCTAAGGGCAGCCAGAGTAGGCAGCAATTCATCCCCAGAATGATTTCCACGTGCCACACAACATGCTGGCATGCATTTTGAATGTATTATTCATCAAAGGAAATATAAAAGGTTTTGTTATTAACACGCCAATGCTAATTGCTGTCATGACACACAGGCGGGTTCCTGGGCACACCATGTCATTACTGACCCCGGGATTGCTGATACTCCCAGTGGGCACATTCCCCTGCACCCTCAGCCCCTCGCCCGCCTGGGACGTACCTGTTTACGCTGAAAGTGGACTTCCAGCTTCATGGAGGCACATGTGTTCAGGGTCATCAGCCTCCTGCAAGACACCAAGAGAGGCTTTACCTGGATCCCAGCCCCTCCTGGGGACACAGCACTTTTTTCTTTTTTTATTATTTTTTGCCTTAGAGCCCCTGCTGCTCGCTGTCACCTGTCACCCCCCCAAGTCAGGGCTGGCCCCCAACAGACCTTTACCCTGTTCCAGCCCACAGCTGCAGGTCCTGGTGGGTTTTCTATACCCAAGTGGATGAATCTCCAGTTAATTCACCTTAATTAGCACCTTCATGAAGGCTACTACAAGCATTTTTGTTCCTGCATGCAAGTGCTGTGCCTGCACAGCCCAAAAACAAGTCTCAGGGACATTTTACCAAAAAACTGACTAATGTAATCCCAGTGACCACCCCCCCCGTGCCGACCAAAAGCACGGTCCTGCAGCGCACCCTGCACCAGGACTAAATGCGTGAAGAGGCGCCCGGCAAGGCAGGAGCACAGTGCGCTGGGGGAAGAGAACGCCTCCAGGGGTTCATTCCCTTGGAAGAGCTGCAATTCCCAGTGTCTTTCCACACCTTTTCTTAGGCAAACACTGCACAGGGCACCTCAGGGACCCCAGAGACAGCTCGATGGTGCAGCACTGGTGCGTCTCAGGCAGCTTGAAGCCGTCCTACGAGCAGGCAGGGATGACCTGCTCTGGGTTATCAGAGCAAAACAACCTCAGCAGCTCCTGCAGCCGGCCAGGTGACAACAAAAGGACAGAAAGCTCTGACACGGAGGGATGATCAAAGACTTCCCATTGCTCCTGCCCCACTGCGACCACTGGGAGGGAAAAGGCGGAACTCGCTGGGCACCCAGGACATGGCGCAGGGGATGTGTCCTTGCCCAGTGCAGCAGCCTCTCTGGGGGGAAATAAATCAGTGCCAGCCCATGTCCCCATCCCTCCTCTGTTCCACCCGGGAGCAGCGTGCGTGGGGGGCACAGCAAGAGGCAACAGCCGTGTCTCAGCATGGAGTCACCATGGGGGCATGGGCACGGTGACGGGGCCCAAAAGCCAAAGCAGGGCTGAGTCACCACGTGCCAGCACGACTCAGAGCCCATCCAGACAGATGGACACGGGGATGGGGGGGTCCCTCCTTTTGGATGTTTGCTCTTGCTCACACCAGCAGCACCGGCAGAGCCCCCCCTGAACACGCTGCCTCCCCGCAGCAACACCCCCAGAGCTATTTTCAGCGCCGCTGCTGCGCAGCAGCGTGTCCTGGTGGAAAATGCACAGCCGGGTGGCGTTGCCAGGCGCCGGGACACTAACGTCACCCGAAGCCCGCAAGCACTTGGGGACACAGAAATCCTCTGTCGGAGCAGCCGGCAGAGCGGGTGCTCTGGGGCAGAGCAGGGACCCACCAGCACAGACCCACTGCAAACTCAACCATGGCGTGAACCGACAGCTCCTGACCCGCCACAAGCACCCACAGCTCCTAACGACCCGCATGAAGCATTAATTAGCAGCGTGCAGCTGCCATGGAGCCCCTTGCACTGCACCAATGCTCAATAAATCCCTTGCTGTGCGTTTTCTCTTTTTCACGGGCAGCACACGCCTGACACCTGTGTGAAACCACAGACAGGATTTCATCCCCGGGCACTTCGACCCAAACCTGCCTTATGCCAACAACCAAGCACGGTCCCTGCACTGATGCACAGACGTGGTTTCCAAACTTCATCCTGTTCTCAGAGATGTCATGAAGCATCTTTGCAAAATAAAGCAACGTCTCTCTTTACGCCTCTGCTGTTCCCTGTTCAGGTCTGGCCAACCCATTTCTAATTGAGCTCTACAGGGTGGAGTCACCCAAGCTTGAAATTAAAACACAGCCCGAAAGCCACACGAAGAGAAGAATTATTCCTGGGAAACGTTTCCGTTCTCCAGGAGCTCTGGATGCTCACAACAAAAATGCTGCCGTTTCCCTGGCACCCCAGCAGCCAGCAATGCCTCCCGCTTCGAGAGACTAAAGCATCCAAACTCGTCCTTGTAGAGGGAGCGATGGCACCCAAACGGGCCCTGAGCCGCAGCCGGGTGCAAGGCAGGGACCCCCAGCAACCCCTGCCCCACCGCCCCTCACCCAGGGGGGTCCATGCACCGGCACCGCTGCCTGCAGCCGGGAAGGGTGCAAGGGAGCATTACCTGCACAATGATTTGAGGGAGTCCTGGTCCAGGAAGCTGTGGTCCTTCTTCACAGCAGCGATGTCGAGAGGGAACAGTGAGTCTGGGCAGGAGAGCAAGAGGAGAATCAGCGACTGCTTCCGAGCCGGCCGTTCCACTGGGTGCAGGAGGGGGAGATGCTGCGAGGAGCACGAGCAGGAGCGATGCCGAGGATGGAGAAGATGTCAAGCAGTGCAGGGGAAAGGCGTGGGAGTCTCCTGGGCCACGAGCACCAGCAGAAGAAGCCAGGAAGGCTGGGGCACGGCGTGCCACCTGGAGCTGCCACAGCCATGGCTGCGGGAGGGGAACCCACCGAGGGGGACGGTCCCACTGAGCCATCCAGGAGCAGCGTTCTGCAGGCAGGGCTCGACCGGGCTCCTGGCAGCGATTCCTCCCAAGGGACACGTTTCACCCACAGCTGCAGGAGGCAGCCAGCAGAGCAGCACACGTGCCCGGGACAGTTAAAGCCCAGGGGAAGGGCTGGTGCTGGGGTGCTGGGCAGGGGGCTGAGCTGGGGGGCTGGGGCTGGCTCCAGCACTCAGTGGGATGAGCTGACTCAGAAATAACCACCAGCCCTTTGCCGTACATTCACACGCCCACGCCAGTGCCACCACATGGCTCTGCTCCAGCTGAGCACATCTGGAGCCCGGCTGCCCCTCTTTGGGGGAGACAGGGACCCCTCGGCTTCTCTCCTCAGTACCTCATGGGGGGTTTTGGAGAGCAGACACCTCCCTAGCACTGTTCTAGGAGGCAGGACACCAGCCATGCCCATCAGTGAGCCCCTTCTCCCACTGATGCCCCAGGGTGAAGAAAGCCTCTCCATCCCCAAGGGAGAGCCGGGAGCTGTTAAGAGGGCACAAAAGCTGCACCAGGATGGTGGCACAGCAGATCCAGCATCTCACCCAATCCCCCCACCCCTCAGAAGCCATGGGTCAGGTCTGCATGGTCAGACACGTGGCTGGGCTCTGGGCAGGAGCTGAGGGAGCCCCCCAGGAGCACAAGCCCATGGCAACACGCCCGAGGGCTTCCATCCAGCTCCCCGCTCATCTCCGTGCACTTGGAGACAGCTCTGCTGGGACCAGCTATGGGGGACCCGGACCATGAACCACAACTGTCCAAGCCCAGCTGCCAACGAAGCTAAGGACCGCAGTTACCGAGGGGACACTGAGCCCTGCCAGCTGGGGAGAAAAACAGAATGAGACACAGGAGGATGTGGAAAGTTTTGCTCAGAGAAGCTGGAAAAGGGGCTGGTTTATTCATAGACCCCAGCACCTGCTCCTCGCCCCCCAGGGCTGCAAGCACCATTCGGGGCTGACACCTGGGCTGGGTGTCACCTGCAGGAACCCGGCTGGTCCCCGCACGTGGCCATGCGAGGAGCCTGCCCCCAAAATAGAAACCGAACAGGCAACCTGGAAAGCCATCACCCAGGGGGCGAGGGCAGGGCTCCTGCGCACGTGTTGTGGGGGGCGGTGAGGTGCCCGACCGAACAATAGCCACCTCCGCAGCCCACCGGGGACTGCGCTTCCCGCTATTGTCCCCACCGGCCGGGGCCGGCTGCAGCCGCCGCTCCCGGGTCCTGTCCCACCGTGGGTCTGAAGCAAACACAGCTGAGCTGGAGGCAAGACCCACCACCAGCATCCCCCCAAAATACCCCTGCTGCGCTCCCACTCCCTGCAACACCCACCAAACCCCCGAGGAGCTGACAGCTCCCCAAAGCCTGCCAGCCCCTGGCTTGAGCCCTCGCCCCAGGGACTCCCTGCAGCCCTGCCCGAAGGGGAAAAGTTCAGGAATGCAGCAGAGTTCACAGCCTGGCCGGCTCCCCAGGCCACGACCAAGTCCAAGGGCTTAAAGTTTAACACATGATTGTACAATTAGGAAGCAATCCTCTCCGTCCCCTCCATCCTCTCCGTCCCCTCCATCCCCTCCATCCTCTCCTCTCCCCAGCACGCTGGGAGCTCTCCTTGCAGCCGCCCCCGGTATCTGGTTGATGCACAGGACACAGGACCAGGCACAGGGCAGGGATGGGGACCACAGGAGGGGGCGGCTCTCACCTTCGTACAGCTGGGCATACTGTGGGAACCCCGCCGCCCGCAGCCACGCGCAGGCTCTCTTGGCTTCAGTTTCTGAAAGAGAGCAAAGAACCAGGTTGAGCATCCCCCCGGCAGCAGCGATGCTCTCCCCAGCTCCCCCCAGCTCCTCCGGTCTATGTGCACAAAGCAGAGGAGATGTCCGGTTGCAGAAATGAGGGCCAGGGGGCTGGTGGGCAGCGATGTCCCTGTACAGAGCGGGGGGGTCTCTGCCCAAGGCAGCAGAAACTGCTCAGGTTTAGCCTCCCCACTGGCACAACACAATAAGGAGAAGGCAAGGGGAACAATAGGAACACAAGACACAATTTTAAACCTTCTGATGAAGCATTTAGTTTCTGAACCCACCCAACCAAATGCAGCCAAGCAAGAGAGGAAGATCTTTATTTTTAATAATTACTTCAGAGCTCATCAAAGCTTAAGATCGGTCACTTTTGCAAACATCCTCCAGAGAAGCCTGCCAAAGAAACCTTCCCTTCTCCTCCTCCTCTTCTTCCTCCTCCCCACCACCCTGGACCATCCCACCTCTTCTCATCCGGGCAGGCACCAAACCCCGACGGTTCCTGTGCCCCCACCCCTCACACATGGGTCAGCCATCGCCTGGATGAGCCCATCCAATGGCCAGCACTATTTTCTGGGAAATTTCTCAATTTTACAGAACTTGAGGGAAAACAGCCCAAAGCTCCCACCAGCCAAAGCAAGCTGCTGCCTGGTGTCGGCAGTCCCTCAGTCTGCCGAGATTTATACTTCTGAGGGTGACAAACATTTGACCTCAAGCACAGAAAATGCAACGGCAGTTCCAGGGTCTCGCCCATCCCTGTCGGAGGCACCACCCATCCCAGCCCGGACTGAGCAGCTTGCAGTGAAACACCCCAATTTCATCACCACCCACCAGCAGCCTCAGCCCAGAGCTCTGCCTGCGTTTACAATCACAAAGCATTTACAAAAACAAACAAAAAAAAGCCCCAAACAAGCAGTTCAGTTAAGGACGGGACCAAGCCAAAACCCTGGACCCAAATACTTAGGGAAGAAGTTTTGGAACAAGCATCTGCATCTGTGTCCAAACTGTGCCGCAGTCCTTAGCCATGCCGTGAGCCCAGCCAAAACCCTGGCTGACCCCTCCTGCCCTCCACAGGGCTCCGACCCAGTAACCCCAGAGGAGACCCCAACCCTGGAGCTCGCCCGGGTCAGCCGGGTCCTGGGGAGTGCCGCATCCCCCCCTGCACCCTGGCACTGCTGCAAGGGAATGTGCCTGGACTTGTGGTCCATGGGCACGGTCTGCGGTCACGACAGCTCCAGAGAGCAGACCCCTCCCATGTCCGCAGGGTAGGCAGGGTCCGAGGATGGGCATTCCCCACAACCCCTGTCCAGCAGACCTGCCAGACCCCTCTCCTTCGCTCCCATGGAGTCGCTGGCCACGGGGCCACCCCGTCCATGGGTCCCAAACAAGAACCAAATCACCAACCCCCCAACCCACTGCTGCCCTGTGACCCCCCCACTGCTCCCCAGGATGGACGGCTCCGGCATCTCCCCGGAGAGGACCAGGAGGGACAGGTAGCCAGGAGCAGAGCTGCGAGCTGAGCTTACCAGGGACAGCGGAGGGGCTGAGCCGGTAGAAGAGCATGGCCGGGCACCGATGGGCACCGCTGAGCTGCCCAGGCGGCTGGGGGACGCACAGAACCCGTGTGATACCCAGCGTGGCTACGGCCACCCCGCCGGGCTGGGGAGCAGCAGGACGCTCCAGTGCAGCTCAGCCCCCACCGCCCTGCTGCAAACGACATTTCCTTCCCCTCCGCCACCTCCCCGCAGGGGCTGGCGGGGGGGGACAAGGGCGAGCGTACCCCCTCTCGCCCCGTTTTGGAGCCGGGTCCCAGGCTTCACCCCCTGTGACAAGCCCTACACCCCTTCCCCGGAATGGGGGGCGAGCCCAGCAAGGGCAGGGGGCTCTGGCCATCCCAGGCAGGAGCCCTCCACACAGCGAAGCGCTGGCACAGGAAAGGTTTCCAAGTGTCCCTGTCCCGGCCGGAGCCGGCAGCCAGCTTCCTCCTCCCACCCGCCCTTCCCAAGCCGTGCTTTCCCAGGGAAGTGCGGGCTCGCACGCACAGAGCTGCCACCCAGTTCCATGAGCACAGCCAGGGAAGGTCAATGAGCGGCCCCGTTACGTCTCTCCATGTGACATGAGCCCCCGGTGGGCACCTGGACACCAAAACCAGCACCAACGCACTTGCTGGATAAAGCTCTCCATGGCACACAACCCTTACGAGCCTCCAGAGAATCCCCCCTCCCTGGGCAAAGCCTCTCCAGCAGCTCCTGAGGATGGATGGCATTTCCAAGGCAGAAGCACCACAGCCCCTCTCCCCATCTCGCGTACCCCCCAGCATGGTGAGGGACGGAAAGAAAAAATGGTCAAAGAGAAGAGTTTCTCCCGCTGCTGGTGAGAGTGGAAGAAATGGATGAAAACCAACATGAAAGCTGGAAAAAAGGACAGAACTCCCCAAATCATCTCCTCACACAGCCAGCGCACTGGGCATTGCCCTGGGCGTAACCTGCAGCGGGGCTGCACCGAGATCCACAGCGGCTCCAACGGGAACAGCTCCTGGCTGAGGGACGTCTGGAGCCTGACACCGCTCCCACAAGTGCTTTTGGGGTGACAGGTGCCCCATGCCTGGCCTGGCATGGCCGTGGATGGTGAACAGCCCGGGAGGGGCAATCAGAGCCCTAACAGAGCGAGCTGGGACACCGGAGGTCAGCGCGATTACTGGCAGGAAAGCCGGTTCCCAGAACCCTGGCGCTGCGCTTTCGCTTTAAAAATCAGAAATAAAACCCGAGAAGTCACACCCCAGGATCCCAGCTTCTCACTGCAAGTTTCCAAATTCCCCACAAAAAGTCCCACACAGCTAATTAGTGTGTGAAAAGAAAAACCACATCATCGAATCGCCCCTCGGTTACCTAATGGAAAACGATGGCGCTGGCTGCCTGGCAGACGTGGGCGGGAGCTCCGAGCTCCGGCTGCCACACACTAACAGGGGGAACACTTCTTGTTCTTTTCTTTCTGCTGTGTTTTCCTTCCATCCTGCCTTAAAATAAACTGTTGCCTACAACAGTGACCATGCAGAGGCAGCACTCAGCTCCCCATCCGTAAGCAGAAGTACTCGCCTAATTGTACAGAAATGACAGAAAATCCTGACACACCGCTCAAACCAGGGGAATGTGCCTTCATTGCCTGACAAAGCGAGGAGCTGAACCAACAGCTTCCCATGGGAAATGCACATCCCACTGCTGCTGAACGTAGCGGGACCAGGGCATCACCAACGTACATGAAGACTCACTGGCCACACTGGCCTGGGACATCGGAGCAGGAGAGGCACGCTGAGCATTATGCAGCCACGGGCATTCCCTGTCCACGCCGCGGTTTGGCACTCGGCACCAGTAAATACCAGTTATCTGCTTCCAGCCCAGCCACCTCCCAGCACCAGCCAGCAAACCGCAGAGATTCCACAGCCCGGACAGGGCACGCAGATAGGAACGAGAAACACCGCTGGACGCTCTCCCAGATGCGGCAGGTTTCCATAATTAACCTTCACACAGTAAAGAGGTCACACAAGCTTTGAGAACTGCTCCTTGCTGTGCTGCCAACGAGGAATTGTTCAAATGCCTCCGCCACCTCCAGCCCCCAAATGCCCTGTGTGCTCCCAAGGGCATCGCTCCCCGGGGACGGCACCATGCAAGGGGACCCCTCCCTTGCCCATTGCCCCCAGCCGTACCCAGCCAGCAGACCGCACCTTGCATGGCTGCAAACCCAGCTCCTGGGTGAGGACGGCGGGGAGGAAGGAGGGCTCTGGGAAGCCAGGAAAACCACAGCTCTATTGTCAAAGCAAAGTTTGCAGGTAACAAACCTGGCTCTGCTCTGCTGGTGCCCCCCAGCCCGGGCACAGGTGGCTCTGTGGGGTGTGCACGGAGCTGCAGGGACCACGGCAGGCAGCACCCCAGGCAGCACCCCAGGCAGCACCCACCCTGAGGAGCTTCCCCCACCCGACCTCTGCCCCGCTCACATCTCGGCTCAGCTCCAGGGCAGCTTGTAACTGCTGTTATCAGCTGGATGCGACAGCTTTGGTTTCCTCTCCTGCAAACGAGCCCAACAGTAGCCTCGTGTCTGTTTATTCTAATCTAAAGACAGTTAAAACACAGCCCTTTGCACCCCAAGCGAGCAGAACCTCGTGCTTTGCACCACAAACACAATGGTAAGACCACGGCCACGAGGACAGCTGGAGCTGGGCTCTGCACCATGCCCAGCCAAAACCAGCTTCTCCCCTTGCAGGCAGGTGCCTGAGACAGGGGCCACACCTGGTCTGCATGGGGAACACCCCACTCCCACAAACATCTCTGAGCAATTTCAGTTCACGTTTGCAGCTTTGCTGTCTTTAGTAAAGACGGCAAGAAAGCAGTGAAGTAGCCGCATCAGCCCCAAATGAATGAGGCTTCATCATCCCTTTGTGAAACGCAAACACGTTTGTTACCTTCTTTACCTTAGAAATGGGAGAGAACTTCTCTCCTTTCAGTATTCACCCCTCTGGGACAACAAAGCCTAATGTTGAGCCAATGTTCATCTGCAGCAACAGCAAAGCATCTCTTCCTCTCCTGGGGTGTCATCTTAGACCCAACGGTTGGCCAACCAACATCCATGCCCATGAGGCGTGGGGTGCCCGGCTGCTGGGGGGGCAGAAGCCAGGTGGGTGCTGAACACACTGGATGTGGCTGCGGGACCAGGGGGTGGCAGAGACACACCGAACCTGGCGAGCACTGCGGCAGCTCAGGGGTTAAACGCCCTGTGTTGAGCGCTGCAGCTGCAGAGCAGATGTCTGGGGGGAAGAAGGGGATGGAGAGGGCACCCATAGGAACAGAAACAAAGGGCCAGGAAGGTGAAGACCCCGATCCATCCTCTGTGCCTCCCCCACCTGCATTTTCGCAGCTGCTCTGACCCCAGAGGAACTGCAGCTGGGGCAGGAACCGTCCCCTCCTGCACTCAGACTCCAACAGCCCTGTGCCCGCAGCCAGCAGCAACCACGCACAGGGAACAGGGCAGCCTGCCCCGTCCAAATGCAATCACTGTGCACAAAGAGCACTGATCGTACGCTGGCACACGTATGGGCACGTCTGTTCTGGTGGCCGTGGTGCCTCGGTGCTCTCGTTGCTGCTGTAGGAACCCCAGAGGAGAAGCAAGATGAAAACAGCCACTCAGATGCTGAATAGAATTAATCCATCTTGCCCATCCTGGATCCCACCCTTTCTAAAACTGCACAGTTGTTTTCCTGTTGATCATCCCACAGATCGCACACGCACTTTGTCTGGACTGACAGACGCCGTCCCTGCGAGCACAGCCGCCAGTGCCAGAGCTCCCGACCTGACCGCTCCGGCAGTGCTGGGCACGGCATCCCTCGGATGCTGCAGGTATGGCCAAGACCAGCCCTCCCAATGAGGAGGTACCATGTAATGCAGTGTTTCGCATTGACACCAATGCCCATTTTTCCACTGCTTGGAAGAGCATTGGACCAGGCACCGACAAAACAAGCCACCCGGAGCCTCCAGCACACCCTGAGGCTGAAGTCCAGAGAGCAGCACCCCAGCGCTGCTTTCCCCCCGTGCTTACACCACGTGCAGTGTGACAGCCAACACGAGCCACCACTGATGGCCAGGGAACATCAAGGCAAAGGCAAACCACAACAGTTTTGCTGAAAAGCCAGAACCAGCAGCAGCTCTTGCCCTTGCAGAGTGCTCTCAGCCCCGTAACGCAGCATCTGCAGCTGACACGCACTTGCATCTCCAGCCAATGCAACCTGCTGCAGCTCCTCTCCCGCGCTGCACTGTCCCGACACACGAGGGAACACCCCTCTGTTTTAACGCAGTTATTTAGAAGCAGCACCAGTGCGTGTTACCAGACGGACCCCATGGAGCAGCATTCCCTCGCGGTCTTTCTGTAGCTTTTTCTGTGTTGTGCAGCATTATTGACCCACCCAGATCCCAGTTGGGGAGTGCACAGGCTCCTACGGCCCTTGCTGGGAGTCCTGCACCGCAGCCCCCTCGCCAGCAGACCCATCTCCCTGCAAAGCTTCCGCACACAGCTAGAAAAATAAAATAAATAAACCCAAATATCAAACAGGCTGCAGATCTGTTACGCCCACAGCATCTCAAGTGGGGAGCAGAGGGCTTGAAACGAAAGCCGCTCACAACGCTGCTGAAAGCAGCCTGGATGGCATCGCATCCACCTCCTCTCCCCGTCCCACCGCACCCGCAGCACCGGGGCATCACCGCACTGGGGTCCAGGGCTCACAGCAGGACAGCCACGCAGCACCCAGCTGCAGCCCCTCCCCAGGCAGGCATGCTCTAGTCAGGGTAGGAGCTACAGAGCACTTCAAGGAAAAAAAAAATAAAAAGGAAAATCTAGTCTGTTTTTCAAGAAAAAAGAAAAAAAAAAAGCTGAACAACAAAACAGCTTACACCTCCTAACCCTTCCCTCACCCTGCTGCACAAAAGCCAAAGCAAACTGACTCACTGCAAAGGAAAGGCTGTTTTCAAGAAACCTCTGACAAGGAAAAAGGTCATTTTACAGACTTTCCCGTCGCCCCTCGAAAGCGTGCTTGCTGGCTGAACCTTCCACAGGTTGGAAACACCAGGCTGGGACACGAGCAGACTCACCATGGCAGAAGCTGTTAATCCTGGCTTTGTTCATTGGCAACCATGGATTAAATACAGAACAAAATACCAGCATGACCACCGGCCTCCGTGACCCCCCACCTCAGCCACCCCCGGACCATCCACCACCAGTGAGAGGGCTCCCGGCCAAAGACCTTCCCGCGGGCACTCAGCCGGAGAGCTCCGATTTTTCCATGCAGGCTGGCTGCACCAAGCTAATAAAATCTGCCCTCATTGACCCCGGCATCTAATTTCTCATTAGAAGCAAACAGGACACCCCTGGCATGCACAGGGCTGAGCTGCTCACGCAGCAGGGTGGGAGCCGGCGGGAGATCACTGGGGCAGTAACACCGAGGTGGCCTGGCTGCAGCCAGGACAGGCATGGGATGCCCGTTCCAGGTGGGTGGGTTGCAGCTTTTAATTGCAATTGGAAAAATGAGGTCCTGAGATGATGCTCAAGTGGGAAAGGTCCCGCAGGGCTGTGCTTTGCTGGCACCAGGCTCTGGATGTGGGAGTGACCAGGAGCATGTGGCACCACCCTGCAGTGAGCTCAGATGGAGAACAGCGATAGGGACCCCTAAAACCCCCCTTCCCATCCCATCAGACGTTGACTAGTCAAACTGGGAAAACCAACAGCAAAGACCGATCCATCACAAACCTCCCAGTCCCTCGAGATACCAAAGAGGATTAAAAGCTCTGGAAGAAGATGGTTCAGGGACAAGAACAGTAGCGCCCGCTATCCAAGACATCTAGATTAATTGCCTAATTCTTCTACAAATCCATGGTCTGCACTCAACCCCTTGGTGCCTCGTCGTGCCCTGGAAGTATTACCTCCCCCCGCACAGGCAGGACTGGCCCAGCCTCGATAGGATGGGAGCTGGGGAAACAGCACAGTCCGACAGAGGAGCTGTCAACATGGGGTTAGTCTCTGTAACAGAAATCAACTGCTCTTCCCGAATGAGCTGTGAGATCCCTTGGCTGAGCAGGACCTGGCAGGGGGGAGCCTCAGTGAGAAGCCCAGAAGGGGCCGGCTGGGAGGAGCAGGCTGGTGAATCCATCAGCGAGCAAACCTGGGACAGGAGCGGGATGAGAACGCCCATACTCATGACAGCAGTGACCGCCTGGCAGACAGGGAGGTGTCACAGCGGCCATCCGAGTCACCAGCGACCATCTGCAAAACTTCCACCAAGGCGGGAGGAGTCGAGAGCTGCTTCCAAATGTGATCTCACGTCCCAGCGATGCTGGGAAGTACCGGCCCCAGCGACAGCCACGCTGCTGCCCTGCGGCTGCTCTGCTGGCTGGTGCTGCGGTGCCGCCTGCTCCACTCACACCATGCACACCGCAGCGCCCGGCAGGTCAATGAAACCCCTGAACCGAGAGGGTTTGATCCTCCTGGGGCCAAAAGCAAGCAGCTCCTGTGCAAAGAGAGTATTGCTAAAAGCATGCTGGCCAACCGATAATAACAACCATATTTTAGAGTGAAAAAAGCCTTTCTGTGCACAAATTACAGCAGACACCAGACCCGGGTGATGCTGCAGGTGCACTCGAGCTGTGCGATGGTGGTGGCCAAGGCTGGCTCTCTGCAGGGGACATTGGCCATGGATCCGGGTCAGAGCAAGGGAGGCACAGGAGAGTGTCACCCGTGCGTCCTGCCCCCGTGACACCGTCCCCTCAACAAGGGGATGTTGGTCCAGCTCTCCTCAGGAAAAGCCTCTTCCACCGCTATCCCTGGCCAGACCTTCCTGTCATTAACGCGGCCGTGGCGCCGCAGAAGGAAACCAGACCGAAATTTCCAGCTGCAGCCAAAGAGCAGCAGCTGCCCCCGGGGTCTCGCGTCAGCCAACATCTGGAGGTGGGAGAAGGGAGGGGAGCCTTGGCTGGCTCCAGAGCCACGGGAGAGGGGCCAGGTGTCCCCCCGGCCAGCGTGAACCGAGGTGCTGCCCAGGTGGTTCACCAGGGTCCCAAACCATCGGCTCCTGCTGGGGCACGGAGCAGGTCCCAGTGCCACCGTCCCCTGCACCTGCAGGAGATGGGGGAGCTCGTGGAGCCAGCTGAACCAGGCAGGCGGACGAGAGGTTTCGTAGGTCACCTGAGCCCATGACCCCCTCGTCCTTCCCCTGTCTCCCCACGGGATGGAGACGGTGCTGGGGCTGGAGTCCAAGCTCCAGGCTGCCTTCTCTTCACGAAGCGAGCAGGAGAGCAGCCAAGGGGCTTTTCGAGAAGTGGTTTTAAAGGATGTCACAGCTTTGCAAAGAGACAAAGGAACATTTAAAAAAAAATACAGAAGCCTCCTTGCCAGGAATGTGGGGAATGTCAGGGAATATTACAAAACAGGATGCAAAATCTGGCCTCGAGCGATGTTACAGACTCATACGTCGGCCTGACTGTCAAGATGCTGAATCCCAATGGAAGATCAACCAGGGGAATGGCAGAGTCAGCTCACCCGGCTCGGTCCCATCTGTCTCCCACCAGCAAAGCCAGCGCAGCCCCTCTGCCCGCCCCACACCCCTTCCTGCAGCCGTGTCCACCCACCCACCCACCTGCTGCCCAGGCATGGGCTGAGCCCTGGCCTCTCGCGTACAACAAGGCGTTTTCAGAGGGGCTGGAGCAAGCAACGCTCCAGGGACGTTACGATACCGAATGCACCGGAGCCGGCACTGCGGCTGCAGGCAGCAGGATCAGCAGCAGAAGAGGATCCCCCAGGTCAGGACATGGAGAAGCCGGAGCTGGAGGACATCAGGAAGCCCCACCCCACCACACCGACTGTTTGCAGGAACAGCATTAGGGAGCAGAGGCTGGTTCCTGGCACAGCAGCGCCTTTCGGCAGGAACGGGCAGGTTTTCTCCAGCCCCCCTTCCATGCGAAAGCCCCTCTGTCCATACAAGATCTGTCACAGCAACCCCGCGCGGGGGTTTCTTGACCGGCTGAGCATTGCCCCAACAGCACAAGGGTCTTGCTTGTGCTCGTGCCCAGATGCAGTGAGGAGAAAGATGCTGCAGGTTCCCTTCCTGATGATGGGCTTCCGCAGGACCGGGCTGAGGAAGGCTCCAGCCTGCAGCCGCTCTGTTCCAGGGGTCATACTGGGAAAACTCTGCCCTAAAGACTGTCATACTGGACTATCCACCTGGGATCACACACAGAGGAATCTCCAACAAACCCTCGGCCGCAGAGGCAGTGCACGGTGCGCCCCGCACTTAGGGGCTCTGCTCGGCAGTGTTTTACACGGGTGAGCTTCCCCAGCAGTTATCTTCGCATATGTCAGAACAATGCTTTAAAATGTTTATATCTTCTCAAGCCAGCGCTACTTCTCAGTCTCACGAGCGTGCGGTGACCCTCCTGTTGGCGTTTCTAAGGAAAACTTTGCCGCAGAAAACTCCTACCTTTGAGCTGCCGGCTAACGTCATTGGTGGTAAATCAATCAGCTCACATCCTTCTACAACTCATCTGTGTCTATTTTTATGAGCTGCTAATTTTTGACTCACACGCGCGTGTTTCACAAAGGACTCAAAGCTCTTCGTTAACACTCGGCTTTCACAAGTGGTTAGAAAACCAAGCACTGAGCTGCTCTGGAACAACAGGCTGCGAAAGCCTCTGTTCCCGTCCCTTTGCGCAGGTGGCCCAGCACACCAGCACTCCCGGCCACCTTGGCATCCTCAGAGGCCAGCCGCACCAGCCACTTGCCCTCCAGCCCCATCCGACACAGCCTGCACCTTGCTTTTGTCCAAAAAACCGCACGTTCCAGTGCCTGGATGCTCGGATGCGCAGCCGCTTGCTTGGTGCTGAACGAGCTCCAGCGGTGTGCACGGGGACAGGCACGCTCCAGCAGGCTGCCCGGCATAGGCTCACACATGTGTGTGCACGGTGATACCGACCCCTGACCGCCGCACCGACGGACTCGCTGCCCTCGCCTGCCAGCTGCTCACCCAGCGTTCTGATCCAACCCCACAACAACCCGCCTGCAGAACTGTGGGGGCACGAGGTGCCTCTCGGCCAAGGTCAACCAGCTGCACCCCAGGAGCTGATCTTTGCTCTTCCCCAGCTTTCCAGAGTGATTCTGGAGAGAAGCATGGGATACGGCACCTCCTCCCACTTCCAGTGTAGAACACCTCCGTGTCCATCCCACCCACGACCCGCGGGCTGGTGCTGGGAAGGGATGTCCAGGCAGAGGGATGCGCAGCTGGGGAGCAGCTGCAGCAGCTGTGCAGGCAGGAGACACGCAGGCAGGAGCTCGCAGGCAGCCCATGATGCCTCCTGCCCGCGACCAGCCCCAAAGCTGGAGATGGGCAAAGGGCAGCAGCTGGTGTTAGAAATTGGGGAAAGCACCGTCAGAGCCACTTGTGCACCATTCAACACCGCGATGGGCTTCAGAGTCCGGCCAAGAGCCAGGAGAACCTCTATAAGCTGCAAAACCCCGACTCAGGAAATGTGGGGTTATATTTATCCCCGCCATCTCCATGCTGCCCACAGCACAGCTCCCGCTCAAGGAGAGCAGGAACCTGCCCCAGGTGAAGCGGCTGGAAAGGCGACTGGCTCTGCCAGCCCAGACACCCGAGATCTCAGCGTCCAGCTGCCATAAGGAGATGGGGGTCTCAGGGGCTCAGGGTCTCAGGACCCCATCCTGACCCGGAGCTGGGAACTTGGGAACCCTGCCAAGACGGTGGTTCTTAATTCACCCTGTGTTCCTCCTCTCTATGGAGACAGAAGATAAAACATCAGTGAACCTTATCAAACGCTAATCACTGAGACT
This sequence comes from Pterocles orientalis, assembly GCA_011057875.1. Classification (NCBI taxonomy): domain Eukaryota; kingdom Metazoa; phylum Chordata; class Aves; order Pterocliformes; family Pteroclidae; genus Pterocles; species Pterocles orientalis. The sequence goes on from WKFP01014742.1 coordinate 1,693,730, forward strand.
CTGGCCTCATCATCCTCTGCCTGCTCCAACGGCTGCGGCCAAAGAAATCACGGGCTTCTCGCACAGGACCCTGCCTGAGGGACCGCAGGCCACCCCTCAAGGTGTCCCCCCAAAGCACAGCCCTGATGGACGAGGGGAGAAGGGGCAGGGGCTGCCATCGCAGAGCCATGGGCGCGCTCGGGGTTTGCAGAGCCGAGAGGGGGCAGGAAGGAAAGACGTCAACCCGCTGAGCTCTGCCAAGTGCCTGGCGCTGCTTCCGCAGCAGTTTTGCAGAACTTAATTAATGAGCAAACATCTGCAGCTCCACATCCCGTCAAGAACATTCACAAAAACAGGCTCCATTCAGGCAAGAGAAAAAAAATTAATTGCAAAAAAATAAAAATCACTGCTCCTGCAGCAGGTGGGAAAGCTGCAGAGACCAGGAGTGGGAGAGGCAGGCACCGGGGGACTGGGTGCAGCAGCAGCGGGAGGGGTGAGACCCCCACCCCACGAACTGCGTGACCCCCACCACCGCTTCCTCCAGTGGAGGAAGAGCTCCGGGGCACACCCAGCTCCTCTCAGAACAGGCTCTGCCGACACAGAAAGGCAATCCACCAAAAATCCACCCTCAGCCAAGTCCCAGCCTGCCTCCACTTCCCTGTGCCCGGATCCTGCAGCCTCTCGCAGTCCGTCGCAGGCGCCCGGCCGCTCTCCTGCAAGTGCAAGGTGACGGCTCGGAGCATCCATGTGCCCAGGAGCATCTGCGTGCCCAGGGAATGGAGCGGGAGGTACAAAAGCTTCAGCTCACCACCTCCCTCCGACTTTCCTCTTTCCTGATCACTTCTCCCACCCCATGCTGCAGGTCCTGCCACCAACACGGGACCTCACCAGTGTCCAGGGACCAACCAGGGAGGACAGGATGGGGAATGACCTCACCCACCCCTTCCAACCCGCATGCTGGGACCACAGCAGCAGGGAGGAGGGCATGAGGCTGCCCGCCCCCCCCTCCAGCACCCACATCTGTGCTGCAAAGTGGCATTTTCAGCTTTTCACCATCAAAACGCAGATTCCACCCACCACCCGTCCTAGCAGGCGGTGATGGAAAGTAAGACCAGCCTCTTGTTTCACCAACACGCACATTTGTAGCAGCTCTTCGAGAAGCAGATCACCATTTCCTTCAGGCACATTTCCTATTTAACCATCCTGGGACAAAACCAATGCCTACCTTTTCTGTGTTCTGGATCAAATGTTTAAAGCCAGAGCTAACAGCCTGCTGACACTTCTCCAGTTACCAAAGACAGATGGTTTTGGTGTCTCCTTGCAGCTTGCAAGGCTACAAAGCTGAGGGAGAGCCATCTGCAGGTTTTTTAGCCAGAGAAACTGAACCGATGCAAAACCCAAGAGGGATGAGACCCTGGCTGGGCTCTCCACCTGACACACAGCTCTGTCCTGCAGCAGCACCTGCCAGCAGCACCCCAGGGTGCACCTCCAAACCCCCTCTCTGCAGTACCCACCAACAGTTTGAAAATGATGCAGCTCCTTTTGTGCGGGGAACAATCCTCACCCCCGCAGCACCACCTTATCTTATTGATCCTCTCTTCCCTGCTTCCTTCCTCTTTGCAATCTGGTTGCCAACCATTAGACTCACGGTTATCTTTGTCTACAGAATCCCAGTGTTCCCAGTTCAGCCTTTTCACCTGCCTCATGGCCAGCAGCATCTCGTGGCCGGGACCACCACTCCTCAGGCTGAGCGATGCTACCAGTGGTCCCGGCAGCACCGGGGCCGGGAGCCAACGGGGAACAATGGGAACCATTGACCGAGCAGGAAGCTGCATCTGCTGGATGAAACGCTATCTTCAAACAAGACGTGTTTGGATAACTCCAGTTTCATAACGCGCCTCTTCCGACGTTAGGAAATCACAGTAATAAAAAGAAAACAAAATGGGGGAGAAGAGACTTGGCATGGGGAACAATGGGAGAACTGCTCAAACTGCCTCAGGGGTGAGTGCAGCCTGCGGCCACTCCCGGGACTCCGCTGCGGGTCTGAGGACCTTGCACGGGAATAAAGGTCTGATCGAGTGTCAATGGGAAAAGAGTTTAATCTGCGCTGCAAACAGCAAGAGCACAGTAAATACTGATGATCTTATACACTGCCGTGTTTGCTTGGTTGTTTCTGTTTTTAATGGAAATCAAAGCCACCTGGGGAAGGGAGCAGGCTCCAACAGAGGGCAGAAGGTGGGTCCAGCAGCACCTATCTTCGGACAGCCCGAGGCAGATAATCCCCCGTTTTCCCGGGACGTGCAGGACCCTGCTCCTCGCCCCGCTCCGACAGCTGCTGGTCCCACGGCCACTGCTCACACCACAACCACCTCCCACAGTTTCGGACAAGGAGCCAAGAGCTGAGGTCACCCAGCCGCCGGACCCCTCCCCAGCGCCCACCGCCCCTCCCCACCCTCCCCAGGCCAAATATAAACTTGCTTACAGGAAATGCCTGAAAGAAAAGGCACCTCCCTGAGCCCCGGAGAATGCCCAGAAAATAAACTGTCTCTGGACATGAAGGAAATGGCTTTTCTTTTCTTTTTTTTTTTTTTTAAATCACACTGCAAATCAGCTTTAACCCTTTCGGTCCCTGCTGCAAACTCTGTCACCCACATGCCCCAGGCCCTTGGGGTGTTTCAAGGTGTCTACGCTGCAGGCCAGCAATGCAAGAGCCTCTTGGTCCAAAATCCACAATCCAAATGCAAACTCTCTTTCTGATAAGGAAAGCCCTGGACCCTCAGAACAGGCTCACAGCTGGGACCCTCTCCTAACTGCAGAGGAGCTTAGGCTCCGCTCCCAAAGCCGCCAGGTAGAGGGGGACCACACACAGCCCTTGGCTTTACTGGGGGTCCTGCATCGCCTCATGCATCTGAGGGCGCGGGGGGCTGCACCTGCGCCTCCCCCTCCCACCCCAACCCCTTTTCCAAGGGCCTTGGTCCCAAGGAAGCAGCAATGGGAAAGGTGAAGTGGCGCATCCCGTGCAGCCCCCAAGCCCTGGTGACACTGTCTCCCAGCCCAGCAGCTCCTGCCCCACGTGAGCACAGCAGCTGCTCCAGCCAGCAGGACCACAGCCGTGCACGGAGGATTAGGAAGGACAAACGCTGTTTTCATACCAGCACCCCAACACAAAAAAAAAGAGCAGCAGGAGAAATCCAGGATAGCCAGGACACGGAGGCAGCTGTCCCAAAACAGCCGTTCAGGGAGGCCCTGAAGCAAGCGGGGAGAGGCAAGCTCACCCTCCCCGGTCCCCATGGGGGGACCCGAGGCAGCATCACGGCAGATGGAGCATCTCCCTCGGGCCAACGCGCCAGCACAGGGCATGGGCATTGCCACAGGCACAGGCACTGCCAGAGCGGCTGCAGAGAATAGCAATGGGGCAGGAGCAATAAATCTAACTGGGTGGCAGGATCCAGTGGTGTCCCCCTGCGCTCACAGGTCACAAGCTGCTTACGGAGAAGGCAATTCTCTGTTACCCCTCTTCTATGGAGGAGAAGCTCCAGCAGAGCTCTCCCAAGCAGAGACAGGAGCAAAGCCAAGCGCACAGCCCAGCTCCCTGCGTTAGCAAAAGCGCTTCCCTTGTCACCGGACCGCAACGCCTCCCCAAACGTGCCCCTTAAAAAATGTATACTCAGGGCTTTAAGTCGCAGATGCACAAAGCAGTTTGATACAATTCAGCTGCTGCTGCAAAATGCCTAAAATACTTGTTTCTTTTTTTTTTGTTTTGTTTTTCATTTTTGAACCCCAGCAGCCATGGCAAAGCCGTGCAGCAGAGGTGTGTGCAGGCTCTGGGCGTGGGAAAGGAAAGCAGCAGGGTCAGCTCCCACTCGGCTGGAGAGCGAGCGTCTGTCCGCAGCGCAGGGCAGGGCTCAGCAGCGGATCTGTCTGCCTCTGAGCAGGAACCCAGAGGTCAAGTCAAGCACTTTGGTACCCAGAGGTCCTGGAGATGCCCGCATGGAAGCTGTTAGGGAAGAGCAGACCATGCAGCAGTGCCGCAGACGCTGGCAGCTCCAAGGATGGACGTCTCCAGCAGCTGAAGGCTGCAGCAACATCCAGCCGACAGACCCAGGAGCTCCCCAGTGCTCCCACCACTGCACTGTGCCTGGGACACATTTACCAGGACAACTGAGCATCAACCCAACACCTAGTGTCCCACTGGCAGGGGACAGCTCCTCAGGCTGGGGGGGCACGGGAAGGGGCCGAGGGGACCCAGGAAGGGGAACAGGCACCCCAGCACCTGGCAGGTACTGACCACCTGTCTTTTCATATACACAACCCCAGGCACAGTGAAGACCTTCAAACCCTTTTAAAAAAAAAAAAAATCCTTTCTTTTTTTTTTTTTCTTTAAGGTGCTCACACTGGTGGCTTTCAGCAGGGCACAGCATCCCTGGGAGGCTGCTCAGGAAGATGCAGAACAGCCATGGGACAATTCTGTGCCTGGGAAAACAAAGCTGAAACACCGGCCCCAACTGCCCCAATGTCCTGCTCTTGCCCAACGACACTGACGAAACGAGGTCAAGTGCATTCTGAGTCACCACCAAGCGTCACTGTCCCACAGCCCCGTGACTCCTCTGCCCTGACTCCACAAACGCCCCGTGTCCAGCCACAGCCTGGCGTGGGGTCGTCGGTGTGACCTCCTCCCCCCCCAAGACACCAAGACACGCGACGTGACCTTGTCCCCCTAAAACATGCAGCAGCCAGGGCTGGAGCAGGGCTGGAGCACAGCAAGGGGTGCAGCACAAGCATTTTGATGCCGTTCCCAGAAGCGATGGGGAGAGAGCACAACTCCTCTGTGCTGCCCCAGACAAAAGTGCATTCAGACACTGAACTTGTGCTCTTGACAGCAGCGAAAATACTCTTGCAAATTCAGATTGGGGGGAAGAGAGGGAGAGTAGAAACCCCATCATGTACGTTTGCAAATAAAGTGTGCTGGAGCAGCAGCACACGGGCAGGTCAGAAGAACCCTGCCCTGCTGCCACCCCACACAGCTGCACGTGGGGTCCTTAAGCAGTGGTGTTTGTCACTCGTGCCCCAGCGAGCTCTGAGCATGGGCACCAAAGCCTGCTCCCGACCGGCACAGAGGTGGAGAGCAGGATGGACCCACAGGACCTGTGAGATGAGCACCAGAGAAGAGGATGGCTGACCTTGGCCATGGGACATCACAAGGAACCCAAGCCGGCCACACGTTGCTGCACAGCGGGATGCGCGATGGCCGAGCCCCCCGGGAAGGTTCCCCACGCTGCTGCGCCTGTTTGTGCCCGCTCCCTGTGCCAGCCGTTAACGTTCATTCTGCCTGCAATCAGCACTGGGTGACAAGTGCCCTGCTCTGATAAGGGACCCGTCAACCGGCTCAACAACCCGCTCTGCCGCCAGGCGAGCATGCCCACGTGGCGCGGGGACCTGGTCGATCATTAACCGGGCAGCGCAGGGAAGAGCAGTGGGGTGGCAAGACCAGACAGCTGCCCACAGGCAACACGGCTGATCAGCCGGAGACGGGGCTGGACACCCGCAACCCCACGGGAGCCGCATCCCACAGGCTGGGGGCTGGCATCCAGGGTCACCCTGGGGAGTACCGGGCAGAGCAAGGCCAGCACAGCCCCACATTGCGACAACCCCTTGTGCCGAACCGTGCAAGCAATGTGCCGAATCCATTGGGAAGCAAACAGATGATGAAAACCTGCTGAAAATGTAGGAAAAGACCCTGCCTCTTTACATTTCCGTGCCCAGCCCCAGTCGCCTGGAAAAGTTAATATAATTATCCGGAGGTGACTTTCCGAAAGGCTCGCACAGGAAGGGTCATTGTGGCTCAATCATTAACCAGCGGGAGACCCCCGGCCTGGCTGGAATGTGGCCGCACGCTGCCAGCCCTCTCCGGAGCACTCAGGAGCTCGGCACAAAGGTTGGCGGATGCTCCTCCGCCCCGGCCACCGGCCCCGGGGAAGGCTCCAGCTGCTTTCCAGCACAGCCTTTCCTCCAGCGCTGAATCCACCCAAACACCCCCTTCACGCTTCCCAGCAGGGCTGGAGGAGCGTGTGGACGAAGGGAAGTTGAGAAATTAGAAGACCCAACATCCATGCAGGTGTCCCCACTGCCACGCCTGCCCCAGCTCCCCCCGGCAGTGCTGACAGCCCCCACGGCTCAAGGGGCTGCTGCTCCAGCTGCCCCTCTCACCTCCGAGTGCCACTGCTGCGGTGGGACCGGCACAGGCACGGCGTGGGACAGGAGACCTGGCAAGAGCGATGGCATCCCAGCACTGCAGACTGCAATCTGCCCCCCAAAGCCTTTTACACCCACAAAACCAGCTCCGCTTTTATCGCGGGGCTCCGGCAAGATGTTTCACCAAACCCAGTGGGCAGAGGATGGAGCAACGTCCGTTATCAGGCTGGGGGATGGCAGGAGGTACCACTGCTGGGGCAGGGAGATGAGCCATGGAGCGGGGCAGAGGTCCCCTGTCCCCCAGGACATCCCCCAGCCTCCCCTGCAGCTGGGGCCGCAGCGGTCGTGCCGGCATTTCCTGCCTCCGCAGCCCCACTGCCGGCACTGGAGGATTAAACTCCCACATCCATCTGAATGCAAAAGCCCTTCCAAAAGCATGCACAGTGCCAATGCCAGCGTGCAAACCCCGGCAGCGGGCAAACTGCCCAGGGCTCTTCAAGAGAAAACAGTGTAGGGAAGGAGACTTGGTTCTCCCCTCTACTGGGCGAGGATTTACCCTGTTCCCTGGGAGAGCAAACCCAGGAAAGCAGCCAGCTATCCGCAGCTTCTGTCCTGCCTCCCGGCTGCTGCTGCCGGGCTCCACCAGGAACCTGCCCCCAGCAGCACCCACAGTGCTCGGTGCCAACCGCTTGTTCCTTCCCAGCAAAGTCACGCAGCAACCTCTGCGACACTCCCAGGGAAAGGGCAACCTTTCTTCCCTCTACTCAACTTCAATTGACTTTGAGAACCTTCAAATCTTTTTGAAATGAGTACAGAAACCGAGGGGAAGTACTGAAGTGCCCCCAGGCATGACCATATTTTGTTCTCTTACTAAATCGAACTGCTGGCAGCCTGTCCAGTGCATACTCTCAGGTCTGGACGTTTGAGGCAATGCAGACAAGGAATGCTCAACAGAAGCACGATTGGATTTATTCAGTTGGTCTTTTATTAGAAAAGTATTTCTCAGAGGTAGCACAAGTCCATGCAGCGAAGGCGAGCACCTCCTCAGAAGGGAGGTTTGGTACCTGCTCTGCAACAGGGCTTCATGTTGTCTCACATCACGAAATTACTGATCAGCTTTTGGCATAAGGGGAGGGGGGGCGATTTTTTCCAACAACAGAGAGAGGCAGACGGAGGTTGAGCTGAGCCGAGCTCCCAGCCCAGGACACGGTGAGGAGCAGACCCCCCCGGCACACACGTGCAGGGAGCAGCGAGGGGCTGCACTGGCTCCAGCAGCGCTGCCACCTCTCTTAACTGTGCTTCAGTTAAAACGTAAACAGAGAAAAGCACATTCATTGATAAGAATTGAAGTATGCACATGGAAAAGAACGCAGGCTTCTGCCAATAGCATTACGATACGTGCCCTGACACCCCGGGACTGTAGGAGGGTCTATAAAAGAGGCTCCTCTGCCCTCTGCACCAAGGCGCCGTTCTAAAACACAAACCACAAAACCAACCGCACAAAGAGCTGGTGTTTGAGTTGGCCGCGATCAAACAACTCCTGAGAAAACAGCCTCGCACCTTGGCAGCACGCTCTGACAGATCGCTGCGCTCACAACCTGATGAACTACACACGCACGGCAAACCCGACCGTTCCTGCCGGAGACAAAGGTCTCCAAAAGAGACGAGCGGCTGGAAATGTGCGCCCACGGCACCAAAAGCCAGAACGCTGCGTCCAGCCTCCCCCAGATATAGCGCTGGGGCCTGATCCGAAGCCTTATGACGCCAACACGTTTTTCCATGAGCTCTCTAGACCAGATGGCAAATTTATGCTTTCCCAGACACCGATGCAATCATCTGCAATCCCTGCCAGAGGAGGGGTGAAGAGGAGCAGAAACCCCCAGGCAGCCCCTTCGCAGCCCCCCATCAGCCTGGCGATGGGGCTGCGGGCAGCGAGGGGGTCACACCCCGAACCCCGCAGCTCAGGGAGGAGCAGCCCCCGGCCCCACGGCCCCTCTCCCCCCGCTGCCGTGACTCAGCCCGGGAGTGCCGGGCTCCAGGACCATCTCCGGTTTGTCAGCAAACGTGTCCCAGCCCCAGCCTCTCCTCCTCCCGGCCACCGCCGCCCCGTCCCGGCACCGTGGGACCCCGGTACCCGCTGCCGACCCCCAGACGAACCCCCCCGACGGCTGCTGGGGGCTGCTCCACCCGCCAGCGCGGCCCCAGAGCATCCTCCGGAGCTGCCCCTTCCCAAATCCGCCCCCTCCTCTCCCCCCACCCGCAGGTTCCTGACCGACCTTCAGGCTGTGCTGCGCCTCCGTCCGAACCGCGC
>WKFP01014742.1:1702231-1730910 GCA_011057875.1 Pterocles orientalis
ACCCAACAGCTGCACCCCCCCGGGGGTCCCTCGGGCTGTCCCCTCCCAAAGACGAGCCCCAGGGCAGTTTTTGGACGGCTGCCTGGCCACCTCTACCCCCTCCCCCCCCCCGTCCATCAGGGGGGCAAAGTAGGGCTAGAGCTGCAGCAAGGCACCAGGAGGCTGCTCCTGGCAGGGCTTGTTTGCCAAAAATCCCCCAGGACAGCGTGAGGACGATCCTTCCCCCATCACACACTCGTCTCATCGCCTGGGTTCTGGACCCCAGACCCATGTCACGACAGACGGGACCAGCCGCAGACTACCTCAAGAGGGTGAAGAGGAAAATGGGGAACAGGGGCTGGGATAGAGGGGCTAAGAGGAAAAAATAGCATTTAAGGTGGGCTTGAGGGAGGAACTGGGTGGGAAATGGGGGGCAAAGGGGCTGGAGGTCAGGAAGCACCAGCCTGAGAGCAGAAGGAGAAGCAGAGAGGATGCAGAGCATGAGACAGAGACAATGGGACATGGGCAAGAGGCTCGGTGGTAAACACGGAGCACAGATGCAAAGCAAGGAGAGACAGGCAGTGATGTGATGTGGCATGGGATGGCCAGAGAAGCAGAAGAGACTACCGACATTGTAGGGATGCCACAAACCCGCTGTTCTCTTGAAATGACTGGCATGGGATGGAGGGGTTGCTCAAGCGCCTTAACATGTGAGGAGCAGGGGAAAAAACAGGGTTTTTCCATTGTTTTCATAGTCTGAGAGGCTTTTGATGCACATCTCCTTCCTTCCTTCCTTCCCCAGCCCCGAGCCCCTGATCCTCCTCCCACCAACCTCCCGCCTGCCTCTGCCACTGCCCCCCATCCCCCTCGCAGCCCCTCAACCAGCCACCCCTACCCCCCGGCCCTGGGCGGGGGCTCTCAGAAACACGGCCTCAATGAGCCCGTTGTTGGCTTGAAGGTCTCCATACAGCTTTGTGCGAGGCAGCCTCTCGCCAGGGGGTGGGCGGGGGGGGCCGAGGGCTCCTGCTGCAGGAGAGCACGGAGCCAGTGCCACCTCCGTGGTCAGGGGAAGATAACCATGGAGTGATAGAGGGTGCAAGCACCCAAGCACCCCGCTGCAGAGCCACAGGCAGGCAAGCTGTCAGAAGGGGGGGGTCAGGGTATCAGGAAGCCCCCCTCCGGCCTGAGCCTTCACCTCCAGAAGTACCAGCATCCCCAGCTCCTGGGGAGGGTGACAGAGAGAGACGGAGCGGGAGCAAGACCCCTGAAAGCAGACGATGGCTGCAAAGCTTTGGGGTGCTGATGGCCGAACCAGCGCCCCAGGGGACAGCAGGATGGACAATTCACTCCTGCCACATGGGTGGGAAAGGGGCAGACGCAGAAAGATGTGGCACTGTCCCCAGCACAGGGAGCATGGCCAGTATGGGCAGAGCTCATGACCCTTCACATGCCACAGGCTCGCCCCTGCTCTGGCACCACGGTGGGTCAGAGCCAGGCACCAGCACCCGGGCAGCCTTGGCGGCATGGTGAAGGGCCAGTGGAAAAACCGCTTGGCCCGGAGGAGGATTTCAAGCATTTTCCGCTCATTTCCTCCTGCAAAGCGGGAACGGGGAGGGCGTGGGGGCAGAGAGGCAGGAAATCTCTTAGAGACGCTGAGCTATAAACAGGCGGCACAGAGGACAGGACTGAAGTCATGGGTCCCACGTGGACCCACACTTGTCCTGTTGGCACTGGGAAAGCTGCGCTGCAGGGGCTGATGCTGGGAGGAGCAGAAATTGCACATACCACACGCTCCCCCCCGCGCCACCCCCATCAATGGGCCGCATTCACGCCCAGCGATATTAATAGTTCCCAGCGTATTGCCGAGGAATGGCGGAACACCCGCGGGCTCGCCCCTGCCGCCTGCACAGGGCACCCGGTGTGCATGCGTGCACACGCGTGTGCTCACACCGGCCCTCCAGCAAAGGGGTTAACACTGCCAGCGGCCAGCACGCCTGCTGAGGAGCTGCCAAGCAGAGGGACAAGGGACAGAACAGCCGGGAGCACACTGCACTCAGGACAGGGAGGAACTGGGGCTGCCAGCCAGAGCACGCCGGGGGTCTGGGGGTGACCCTGCCCAGCGCCGGGGAACCACCCAGCAAGGGGAGAGGGGCTGGTCAGGGTGGCCCAAAGGGCGTCGTTGAGATGGGATAGGAAAAAATCCAACAAAGGCCCTTTTGGTCTGGGTGAATGCTTGGAAAAAATGTCAGGAAGGGTTAGTAGCCTGGGGAGCTGCCTCCTCCTTCCAGCAGGGAGGGTGGGGGCCACCGGGCTGCTCAGGACACTCAGAGCTAGACCTGGGAAAGCTCCCATAATTGGCTCAAAGGGCCTTACAGGGGATTGCAAATGGGACCTGAGGAGCTGCGTGCGCCCCAACACACCCCCAGCGCAAAGGTGGACAGGATGGGGCGGCAAAGGCGGTCGGACGCCCTCCTGCTCTGCGGCAGCATCCGAGCATCCCACCAGGCAGGGACCAGCGCGGGGGGACGGGGACAGACACACACCCCGGCACATCCTCCACGCGTGACCCCCCACGGCAGCGGCGAGGGAAAGGGCGCCCCCTGCTGGCCAGGACACGGAACACCCCGCGCGACAGAGAAGACAACGTGGAAAAGTCAAAACAAACAAAGAAAGAAGGGAAAAAAACAAAACCCAACAATCTGAATCCATGGGAAATGTCTCTCTGCTGCAGCTGACCACCCACGGCGGAGGGAGAACCCACGCGCCCACAGTGAGCACATCCTGAGCGGCCCCGCGTCGGTCATCATCCCTTTCTCTTTTTCCAACAACCAAAATAAACAGGAAAAAAATAAAGTTAAAATTTTCTTTCAGGTGTATAAATAAAAACCGACCACAGAAAGGCACGAACCAGAGGTGGGTGTCCTGGGGAAAATTCATTCACAAGCACACGCTGAGGGCGGTCTTGCTCTGCTAATGCAAGTATTGTTCATATTTCATAATTCTCCACTCGTGCAGAGGGAGAACAGGAGCAGCCCACGACATTTTCACACGCACCACTACACCCAGATCCGACCCCACGCCAGAGCGGTGCCCAACCGGTGCTGGCCGCCCTCGCCCACCCTGGGGTGCCCCATTTATTCTTCTGTCCAGCCACCCAATGCAGAGCAGCTGTTTGCTTTTCTCCCACCCACACCACTTCCACTGCAGCCCTTCAGACCCCCAGTAACACCCCACAGGGAGCCCCAGGCCCCCGACACAGCCACACACAGCAAACCCACCCGTGGGTCCTGACGGGGGTCTCGCCATGGCAGCGCGGGAGGGGTTGTGCCCTTGCAGAGAACACAGATCCACACGAATCCATGTGGGGTACCAGGGCGTTACGCATAAAGAACGGCCATAAACCCCATTTGGTGTCGGGCATCCTGCTCCAGGCCATGATAACAGCGAACAGAAGAGGAGTTGCCTGCTCTTCCCCCCTGCCCATGTCAGGACCTCTCTACAGTGCAGATCACCCAGAAACTGCCTTTGCTCACTCACACTGAGCCCAGCTCACCCAGACCCCCACCGCATCTCTCCTGGGAGGGGGTCAGACCCAACCATGGGATATCAGGAGGGGGAAGCATGGCCCCAGAGCCAGCCCTGGCCGGCCACAGGGATGCTCCAGCGCCCGTCTCAGCACCAACGTGAAGGGAGCCAGCTGGCTCCGGCTGGGAGGAGGAGGATGGCTTCAATATCCCTGCTTCCGAACGGAAAAATGGAAAGTTAACGGGTCCACAGAAAATGGCAGATGGAGCCGGTGCCGCCAGCTGCCTGAGTACAGCAGGCAGGATTTCGCCAACACTGAATTCCCCAGCTTCCAGAGGAGGAGGGCAAGAGGGAGGAAAAGAGAAGCTCAGAGACACGCACAACAGCATCATTCATGGGAGCTGACTCTGTGCAACAAGGGTCCTGTGTCTGGCCCAGAGCTCTGGGCAATTAAAACAGCAGCCACAGATCTCGGAGAAACAGCAGGAATTTATCCGAGGAATCCGGATTATGTGGCCACTGCTGAACCAGAGCAAAAAGCCTTCAGCCACTAGAAGGTAAACACGCTGGTGCGCCATGAGGAGCAGCAACCAGCTCAATTCCCCCAATTTCTGTTTCACCCACCCATGCCAGAGCATCCTCCTGTTACATCAAGGGGAGGGTCCTGCTGCTGGGCCTCCCTCCACACAAACAGTACCACCGAGGGGACGGGGGAGGACCAGGTCCCCCTGGCCCCGACAGGGACTCTGCAGGAGCAGGCAGATGGAACTGCAGCCGAGCAGAGGACATGGGGTGGTGTTTGCAATCACCAGCAATGCCAATGACTACAGGTCTGCTACGGGGGAATGGATGCTGCTTGGGAGGAAAGAAAACCCACAATGTTTGCTGTTTCACAGATAACAGTGGTGGTTTGCAAGCCTGAAAAAGTGGTTTTCCACTCCGGTCCAGCCTCAGGGAACACATACAGGGTTTACCAAGACAAGCAAAAAGAGACAAGATGCTGATGAATCCCACGGAAATCTTACTGCACATCCGGCTCCTGGGAGCAACTACGGACCCTCTGGGAGACCCTTGGAGAGGATTTGCAGCTGTGCTCCCAGCTCTTGTGCAGATCGTCCCAAAACAACCTCCTGCCCCTCTGTCCCCTCTCCGTGGGGCTGACAGCCCCTGGCTACAGCTCACTCCAGGTGCCAGCACCGAGGAGGCAATCTCTCCGGCATGGCGTCTGGCAGTGGGAGCTCTTTGGAAAACTCTACTTTCCCCTGGCCTATGACAAACCAAGGTGACCTTGATGTCCCTGAGGAATAGCCCATGTCCACTCAGCACATTTTGGGCCATTCCTGAAGGGATCATTTAACAGCAGGAGGAACTGGTCTCCAACAAAGGTCTCAGGGCAGGTACAAGATGTAATTCTTCACCGAGCATCGCAGCTGACTGGGAAACCGAGTCACAGCGATCCCTCTTTCACACAACCCAAAAAAAATTGCTTTAAAGATTGTTATCCACACACTGTTATTACAGACATCTTAAAAGCCACATCAGCCCAGTTTTAGCACTGGAGTTCCAAACAAAGAAAAATTCCTTAAGCATTTTAACAGTCGTAATGAAAAGACTGATACAAGCATCATCACATAAACACCTTCATGGGCTGCGACAAACACATTAAACCCCCCATCGCTGCAGTTTTCCTTGGGGACACCAGCAGACCTGGCCAGTCCCTCCTGCCACACCAGGAACATCCGCGTCCACCCGTCCAGATGCAGCAGGAACACTGGGCCACAACATCACCAAATCCACGGTGTTTTGGATCAAAAGTATAGCAGACCCCAGCCCCTCTCTGCACACATTTTCAAGCTGCCCTCTACCTTTTGCATTCCCCCCCACCTGTCTCTCCTGGAGCCCCCCATCCCCTGCAGCCCCACCTCACTGCCCCCTGCCCTTCCCATCACCGTTCGCATCAACTGCTATTTCCTCATCTCCCCCGCACCCCCAGACTGGGCTGGGCTGCCCCCAAAAAGCAGCCAGTGAGGCTGGTCCCTCCCACCCCTTCCCAGGGGCTGCATTGCGGAGGGAGGAAGAAGAGCCGGGGGGTGCAGCTCCCAGTGGCTCCCAGCCCCAGGGCTCTGCCAGGGGTCCCGCTGCCCACCGGAGCCGGATCGGTCCCGGACCCACACCGCAGTCCCTCGCCCCCGGGCCACCCCCTCCCTTCCTGCTTATCCCCACACACCGTTTTTCTGGCAGAAGAAGCCGCTCGCCCCAGGTGGAGGCTCCTGCTCGCTCCGTGCCCCCCGGCCCCGCAGCACCCCCTCGCTGGGGGGGCTCCAGCAGCAGAATGAGCCGCTGGGGAACAGACCCACCCCTGCCAGGACCGGGCATCAGCCCCGGATGGTGCCAGGTGTCGGGGGGATGATGATGGTCCAGATGTTCCCCATCTCACCGGCACCCACCGAAAATCGAGTCACCCCCGTCCAACAGCATCAGCGCACCTGGGAGCACCCTGCCTCCGCTCCAAGGGGGTGAGCTGGGATTCAGGGTGCTGAGGGCATTTCAGGCAGGGTTCGGAGGCTCTTCATTAGGAAAATAAGGAATTGACATGATCAGACTGGCCTGCAAACACCTCACACCTTTTTCGCCCCCCCCCCACCTGACCTCTCAGGCTTTGAAAATCAAACCCTGCGGGTGTTCCGCAGCACCCACAGCGCCGGGTTTGCCTGCGCAGCCCGAGCTGCCCGTTTACAGCAGCGTTCTCTCCAGGAGCACAGACAGGTTATTCCAGGCACAGGAAACATCACCTTTCTGCATTTTTAATGCAGCTTACACTTCAAAGCTCTTACCAAAGAAAAAACCATTGTACAGCCAAACCCTTTTGTCCGTTTTCAATGTATTTTCTCATTATAATTTCAGGGAAGTAACCACACTCAAAACTTCCCTCTTGATCCTTTTGGCCTCATGAGAACTACCCAGGGGCTGCAGATAGAAATGTATTTTCTTCCCCGCAGTTTCTTACCGGTCTGTCTCAATCGCTCCTTGGGGCTATGGGAAAAACTTGATGACACACGGGGCACAGGGCAGCCAAAGGAGCCTTTTCCCAGCTCATTCTCTGCCCTTCCCCAGCGCCCCGCAGCCCAGCCGACACCAGGAAAAACCCTCTCTCTAACCCAGGCTCTTCCTTTCTGGTCTTCAAAGAAAATCACCCAATTCCTGATAGGATCCTGCTGTTCCGATGGGGGGGATCTGCATTTTGTTAGCTACAGGAAACAGAAAAACTTCCAGACCTTGAAATTAAAGCCCCAGAAGGACGGAGGAGATGAGCTGGGGGATGGGAAGCAGTTACTGCAGCGGTCGCGGGGTTTCAGAGCTACAGAAAATTTTATAGGCAGGAGGGGAAGCAGGGCAAGAAATGGCCCCATTTCGTGGGCTGGAGGGGCCTCTTGCCTCTGACAAAGAGTTTCCCCACCATCATTTATTGGAAAAAATGGAGTATGGCCAAGTTGGTTTTGATTTTCGGTGTGTTTCTCCAAAGCTCACGGCAGCACGAGCGCTCAGCAGCCTCCCAGTCCCTCGGTGGGGAGAGGGGCTGGTGGGGGGGCTGACCCAGCAGCCTTTGCCTTTTGCAAAAAGGTGACGTGAGAACAAACCAAAAGCGTTTAAAATTGCTGTAGGCCAGGACACTAACAGGAGCCCTTTGCGTGCCTGCGTCACTGCCATGGCGGTGCCCGTTAATTAACAGTGTGTGTAATTATACGTGGCTCCATGGATTTCTGCAGGAGCCGCCCTCCCTGCAAGCAGCTCTCGGGGGGTTGCAGGGGAGCAGCAGCACCCAGACAGCAGCACGGTGTAACGGTGGCTCTGGTGGGGACGGGCACAGCACTGAGACGTGTTTGATCGGAGCAGTGAGGAAGGGACCTACCCCTAAACACCCACCGCTGGGCAGGGACCCCCAGGGATGGGCAGGAAACGTCACAGCTGGGACCCTGGCTCTGCCCGGAGACTCTAGCAGCAGCCCCCTCCTGGGGGAAATTAAACCAGTCTGGATTAATACCTATGAAAGAGCTCGACGGTTCCAGAATAACCTGGAGGGTGCACTGAGGAGGCTGGGAAGGAAAGGCTGGGGAGTGTGGCTGGAGCCTGAGGAGATGCTCCAAGAAAACATCTGACAGAAAGAAGCGTAAACTGTTTGTTTGCTCTCGAGCTGCCCTGGCGGAGTGACTTCTAGTGTACAGATTCTTCGTTAGGAAGTATCTTCTTATTTTTTAAAAAACTTTTTTACTACTTAGAGCGAATCACAAAGCTTTTCACACCAGCCAGGCAGGGGATCAGCTCCCAGCGACAGGAGGGAGCCCAGAAGCAAGGCCATGGGGGCTGGAGCAGAAGGGAAACGGGAACAGCCGTGCTCCCTTGCAGCAGCCATCCTGCCCACCCTGGTCTCTCTCCCTTTCAACCCATCCAGGCAACGACAGAAAAACAGATCCCAATCCTCCTCTTCTCCCCCAAAATAACAGGGCACTGGACATGCCGGCATACTCCTGGAGAGGGGCGAAGGCTCGCGCTCGGGCTACAAACCAACAGAACCTGCACAAGGATCATCATGCAAAGAGAGGAGAAGGACTCAGCTGTGACAACACATCAACAACAGCTAAATTTAGCGGGTTATTTTCGGAGATCCAGATGCTGAGTAAATACAACCTTATTATTTCATGCAGGGGCAAAAGTTCAGCAGAGTCCCTCGTGCTCCTTCTCTCTATTATTTCACCACGTCCCACCGCAGGAGTCCACTTTTGAAATACTGTAATACCACCATTGCCTGGCTGCGCCGGAGGAAGGGCCAGCCCCGTCCCATCCCTCGGCAGCTGGAGGAGCCCGCTGCCTAACGACTTTTGCAGAGCACGCTCCCCATCTTGCTTTTGCAGAGGCGTGATGCAGGGGTTGATTCGGAGGATGCAGCTTTCGTGTGTACGGCTGGTGCGCGAGCCTTTCCTTTCTGCTTTGTGCAGAACAATGCATGGGAAGTGGATGGCAGAGAGGAAGCAGAGGGTTGGGAAATCCATGGAAACCTGGCCCTGGCTGGGACTGCTCCAGTGGGGTGGCTCGGGGCCGCGCAGCCAGCACCATGTCCCATGCAGCCAGCATCCCCACCAGGAGCCCACATGCCCCGTCACCATCCCTGGTCCCCAGCCCTGCACACACATCTTCCTCCTCCTCCCGCAGACCACCACACAGCCTCAGGCCAGTTGCTTTTGCTTCCCCTTTGAAAAATAACAGTTTGGGGGGAAAAGCTGGCAGAACAAACCAGAAGCCCGGCAAGAGGATGCTCCTCCTCATCTCGTAACCCCTGCCCACCCCACAGCGAGGGCATTCCAGCCCCAAAACAACATTTTCGTGGCTTACCTGCATCTTTTTTATCTTCTAGCAATGTGAAACACTGTGAAAAGAAAGAAAAAGAACAGAAATAATTTTATTATCTCTTTTTTTTTTTTTTTTTTGAGCTGAGTCTGGCTGTGGACAGCACTGAGGAAGCCCCTCAGTGGGGCAGACCCTCACTCCGGCAGAGGAAGCACCAGGCTGGGGTCCCCCTGAACTTGTCCCTTGGTACCCATGTGGCTGCACAGAGGGCAGAGGAGATGGCCACGTTTTTATGGCATGAGCAGCTCTGGGAGCAGGGTGTACAATGGTGTCTGCAGGCACGGAAAGCCAACAATAAAGAAAAGGAAAGAAAAAAAAAAGGAAAAGCTGAAGGCAGGCCGGGCTCTCGCTCCCCAAGCCTCCCCATGGGGTGCAGCATGGGGTGGGGAAGGGGCCACGACGCCCAGAGGCTGCCCCTTGCCCAGAGCTGAACTGCTGCGGGGTCAAAGCCAAGGGAAAGGGGATTTACAGACGGCAGAGCCTTGGCAGCACACAGGAGATGGCTGCGATCTGTACAGTGGTGGAGAAGCAGGAGGGTCCCCCCAGCGCAGAGCCTGGGACCCTCCCCAGGCCCCTCTTCTGGGCGCAGGCAAGCCCCCTCCAGCACAGTGGGGCCACCAGGGCCAGGAGGACAGGGGGGACAGCTCCACTGAGACTGCTGCAGGAATGCAGCATGCTGTTGAGCCGCCCGTTCCCACGGCCACCGGGACCCCTCTTCCTGCCGGCATGGAGCTGGGGATGACGCGGGGGAGATGATGGGCTTAACCACCTCCCTGCTGCTGGCTCCTCACCACAGCACCAGCCCGAGGGCTATCCATCTGCGGGGCTGGGGGCACCACTGCAGCCTCACAGCGTGCCCGTGTTTGGCAGGGGGATGTCGCCGGGCTGCTCCAGCTCGTGTGGTCAGTACCCACAGAGTGGGGCAATGAGTGGGGCTGCTCTCCCAGGGCACAGTGAGGGCCAGGGATGCTGGTCCCTGTGCTAAGGCACCTCTGGGGAGCCTCCTCTCCCTCATGCCCCAGCCCTTACACATTTTCTTTCCCACAAAAACCTTCCACCAGCCGCAGCTCCCCTTCGTTTCACCTGGGAAGCATTAATCCCCCAGAGACCTGCACGTTTCTCCCTCTTCGAGAAATTCCTCCACTGGTTGTAGGGAGCAGCTGAGCAACACCAGCACGGGGAGGAAAATGGGAAACCAGGCTGACCAGGAGCTTCGGCCCCATGCGAGGCCATGGGTGCTCGCCAAGGGATGTCAGGAGGGTTCTCTATCCCTTCGGCTTCCCCGAGCCCACCCAGCCACACGGCCCCAGAGCAGCTCTCCACTCCGGCTGGAAGAGAAATGAGACACCCACCAGAATACCTTGTGCTGCTGCAAGCAAAGCGATGGGAAGCCTAAAACCAGCAAAGGAACCTACAGAGAGAGCAGAACCGCTCCTGAGCCTGGGAATGAGGCACCTGTAGCACCGTGCAGGGAGACCCTTATCATCGTGCTGGGCTTCTGCAACACCGAATTCAACAGGGGCCACATGGGCTGAGCTGATGAGGAAGCACACAATGCCAAAACATCATCTTGGCCCTCGCCTCTGAGCATCAGGGAATTTCCCACCCAGGCGGCATCCCTCATCCTTCATGCAGGGCCACTGCTCTGGGGGATGCACCTTCCTCAGCCACGGGGGAACCAACACTCTGTTGGCTGCTTTTGGCCCCCCAAGGTCCGGGGGCTCTGGGAGCACAGTGCTGGCCAGGTGGGACCCCCAGAGGGCTGGGCTGCAGCTCTATGGGGGGGTGCAGGACCCAGTCCCTGCCTCCCTATCACCATGAGCATGATGGCAATGACAGCACGCAGCTCCCTGAGGCTGGGAGGGTTAACGAGGAGGTGCTAAGCTCTCTGGAGACAGCAGGGACAAGACAGCTACTAATATTATTAATGAATTGCACAAATGTCATTTTTAGACTCAGCTATTTTGAGCTTTGCATTGAAGCCCCGGGGGAGCAGCGTGCACGCCACATCCATGTCACTGCCGCAGAGTCACTCGCTTGACCCAGCCCAAGACATAGCACTGCCTGGAAAGGAATTTTAGTGCTTTTTTCCAGTCTGAAGCTCCTGAAATCCATACTAATAATACCTCCAAAACCTACCGGGCACACCTACCACTGCACTGCACAGGCTGTGGTACGAAAAACCCAACACAACAAATAGGCAGCCTGAGAGGGAGAGTTGCACATTATTAAGGTGGCAGATGAGGAGGAATTAAACCCAAATGAAAAACACCAGATGCCACGAGAACCACCGCCGCAGGAAATTAAAAACTGGGGGCCCCCGGTCTCTCTGTTCCTTTGTCATCCTGCTCGCAGCCACCCCATCCCCCTAGGTCGACAAAGCCAGACGGGGTCCCACTGCCACACTGGAGCCACCCGAGCCCCCAGTGAGCCTGTTTGCGGGGTGCCCCCAGCCCAGCACCACCCACACCGTGCAAAGCCCACAGCTGGGGCTGGCAGCGTGCACACACACAGACCCACCAACAACCACGCTGCATCCATCCATGGACGCACGCCACCCACGCTCAGCACCCTGCCTGCCCTGGGGGCTGCGGGCACTGGGACACGGGGACCACAGCTGGCGGGCAGTGGGTGGGCACAGGGCACGCTGAGCAACACACCCATATACAGCCCATCCAAAATTAACCTTCCACGGGCATGACATCCCTCTGGATGCCATCAGGCACCGTGCGCACACCCCAGTCCCGCTGAGCCTCCCCCCATCCCTTCTGGCGGCTTCCCTGGGAATTGGGAGGGTGTCGAAGGACGGGCACCGTTTAAATGGCCGGCTCCTTACCTTGGCTCTTTTGAAGCAAGCCCAGAAAAAATCCAGCAATGGCATGATGGGCCAGGAGAGGGGGCGGGCGCAGAGCTCCCCTAGACCGCGGCGCTGTCCCCAGCCCCGGGCTGAGCCCACCCCGGCACCCCCATGGCCGCTGCCCGCGGCTCGGAGCTGGGCAGAGCCCGGTGCGGGCAGGAGCAGGCAGGGAGCAGGCAGGGAGCAGACAGGGAGGAGGAGGCAGCGCTGCCTGCGGAGGCGGGCCAGCGATTCAAACCCTGCACCGTTATTCCGTTGGCTGGGAACAGGCTTGGACGGCGATTGAAATTCCCTGAAGATTGCGAGTTTTAAACAGCTCCAGGCTTTCCTTCCTGCCTGCAGGCACGGAGCAGCGCTCCCGTTTCTCCCGACCCCGGCTGCGGGAGGAGAGGCTCCCCCGGAGCAGCAGAACGGGGTCCGGCTGTCAAAGGCACACGGAGGGCGCTGGAAACCCAAGCCCCAGCGGTTTAGGTTTCACTCCAGCCCCA
The DNA here is from genome assembly GCA_011057875.1 of Pterocles orientalis. Taxonomy (NCBI): domain Eukaryota; kingdom Metazoa; phylum Chordata; class Aves; order Pterocliformes; family Pteroclidae; genus Pterocles; species Pterocles orientalis. Next base: position 1,714,484 of record WKFP01014742.1, read on the forward strand.
GCTCACCAGCAGCCGCCCTCGCAGAGCTCCCCGCTGCCGTCCCCTCCCAGGGACGCGCCGTACCCGTGCGGTCACGTTGATGTCCCCGGACGCCCCCGCTGCCGCTCGCAGCCCCTGCCCGCACTGGTGCCCCAGGTCCAGTGCCGGCACGGCCGAGGGCTGGTCCCTCTGCAGGGTGGTGGCACCGCTTGGCTGAGAGCCTGCAGGTGGGAGCCCAGGAAAAACCAGCCCACGGTCACCCAGGGTGGCCCAGCCCTTCACTCCGCTCACAGCTCCTTATCTCCCTTCCGCAAACATTTGTGCAAGCGTACAGTTTGCTCACGGAAGGACCAGAACAAAAGGCAATGCCACAGACTTCGTGCAAGCCCTCTAGCCCCCGGGACAGAAGTTCTCTTGCAGGACACAAGAAAACCCCTCCAGCTGGTGATTTAGGGGATTATTTCAGAAACAAGCAACACCCAAGCTGACCAGCAATAACACCAGGGCTGAGCCACACTCCCGCAGGACACTCAGTGGGTGCCCAGTGAGACGGTGGCACTGCTCCTGCCCCCCACACACCCCAGGCTGGGGTCCAGCAGGTGGCTCCTGCCTGTCCTGGGGCCACCTTTGATGCTCTTCCCACTTTTTCGCAGCCTCGCTGGGAAAGGGGAGACAGCGTCCAGAGCTCCTGAGGATAAGGCAAGGAGAAGAGCACAGAAGACCACAGAAGCTGCACCTGCCTGGGGAAGATGGCATTGGGCACCACCACCGCCGCAGCATCCCTCAGCCCTGACCCACACCCAGGGCCCTTAGACCCTCAGCACCATCCCTGCAGGACCAGCATGGCCCCAGCACAGCCCCGGCAGCAGCACACGGTGGCGTCAGTCCCGGCGCCAGTTCCAGCTGCCTCCTTCCATCTCCCTCCTGCTCATTCCTCAGCCACGTTCTGGCACCGCTCCCAGGCTTGGCACTGGCCGCAGCTCCTCCGCCGTGTCCCCAGCGTTCCTGGGCTGGGGGCACTGAGGCACAGTGTGAGCTTTGTGTGTCAGCCACTGTCCTCCTGCTTTAAACATCCAGCACCGAGAAGAGTGTCACCTCTGTGGGACACTTGGCCAGGGTCACCTTTCCCAGCGAGCATCTTACCCGTGGGAGCGCACACGCAGGAGTTAAAGCTGCTGCCTGAGAGCCACCCTCAGTAACTCATGGGCTACAGTTTTTATTCCAAGGATTTGGAAATGCTTCCCTGCAGTGGACAAAGGCAGCTGGGACGAGTGCCCGTCTCCAGCCATCCCCTCCCATCCCGCTGCCATGGTGCTGGAGCTGCCGGGGACGCGCCATTGCCGCTGCGGGACCCTGTGACAGGCCAGAAAGGCTCTGCCAGAGACGGCCCCCCGGCACCTCGCTGCGCTGCTGGCTCTGCCGGCATTTGGTCCTTCTCCCACTTCCTCCAAAAGCAAAAAAAAAAAAAACAAACCCCCAAAAAAACCAAAACCAAAAAAAAACGAAGTCAGTGGAAATAGAAGCAAGCTGTATCCTTCCTGGGGCCTGGGAGACAAACCACAGAGGCTGCTGCATACTTGTGCAGCTTCTTCCTACCCAGTCATCCCAAAAGCATCCCAGTCATTTGAAATCTAGGATCCCTCTGCAACATACCAGGATACCACCCGTGGTAAGAATAGGTCCCAGGGACCGGATTCCCCCACTGAAGCTTGTACACACCAGAGTGGGGGTTTCTGCTGAGCAATGCCAGGACACAGGCTCCACCATGGCACTTGTCTCCCAACATTTCTAATGTACCTGCTCCACAGACATCGACGGGAAAAACAAAGCAATTTCTGTTTATTCTCTCTCTCTATATATATGGCACCACTATCACCTTCAGACTCAGCTGAGAGCCCATTTTAACCTTGAGTTGATGTTAGGAGGATGATTCCAAGGAACACTCACACCGTACACGCTTGCTGGGTGTTTTGCACATGGAGAAGCCCAGCCCTGCAACTCCCGCTGCCCACACTGGGATGGACACCGGGATGCTCGCCGGCCAGACCCAGCACTGCCACAAACATCTCGCTTTCTCCGTAAGTCATGGGACAGGGCCAGTATTTTGGAGGACAAGCACAACCTCTTCCCACAGCAGCTCCTCATCAGAGGTCCCATGTGGCCAGAGCTATTCCTGACCCACTGACAAGCTCTTGCTGTCTGGCTGCTGCTCGGGAGCACCCCAGCACAGCATTAATGACAGCCAGAGCCTGGCAGCGTCCTCGCCGGCAGGAGAAGCCACCGTCACTGCCGGTATCGCTCTCAAGGGCTGGCCCTGCTCCTGCAGGGAGAGGTGGGGGGTCCAAAGGGGTGTGAGCGGCGGCAGGCTGTGCCTCGCCATCCTGCAGCGAGGCGTCAGCACGCAGTGATTTTCCACTTGCTGCCATGGGCAGGCTTTCCCCGCGGTTGGGACAGAGCAGCTGCTCCCAGGGCAGGCGCTCGCCCCGTTTGCGCAGCAGGAACAGTAACCCCTTTGTTCAATAACACGGAATTGCTGCTGGGCAGCTCTGGCAGCGGCAGGCGGTGAGAGGAAAAGAGGGGAAGAAGGTGTAAAATCTGCTGCCCGGGGGGCTGCAGAGACCCTGCCTGCGCAGGGAGGGATGTGGGCAGGGATGCTGTGCACTGCCATGGGCCAGACCAGAGAGCCAGCACGGGGGGAGAGCATCCTTCCCTGACCAGCAATTAGGCAATTACTTAATCCCCATGTGCCGGCTCCAGCGGCAAAAGAAACACTTGGGTGAGCAAGGCAGCGCCCCTGCGACCCTTCCAGGGCCAAAGGTGTAAACCCCCCATCCTGCAGCCCCCCGCCCTCCCCAGCCCCCTCCAAGGTCCCAGCGAAGGCTGAGCCTGGGCATTTCCCACAAAGGGGCTGGTTTGTGAATGCCAGGGTATGGATTTACAAATACCGATTTATTTAGCAGCCAAATAAACTTTTCAGATGAAGAGTTGTCACAGACTTGCAAAACTTGCCGATCGCACTAGTCAAGAGCTGACACCACTGAAACACGTGGTCAGTGATGGTTTTGTGGGATTTCTGCTGCACGAGCAGGGGGATGCTCCTGCCCTGGCCCCCCCAGGACTGCCACGGATCCATAAGCCCCAGCTGTCAGCCAGAGAGCTCAGACAACAACGGGAGGCTTGCACCAGTGAATTCCATGAACATAAAAACATTTGCCTTGTTACTGAGCGCCCTGATTCTCCCAGATGGGGGGTGCCCTCCCTCTCCTGCCTGCATGCCCAGGGCTCCCCGGGACCCCCCACCTCTGTGCTCCCAGGGCTGCAGTGAGGACAGTGACACCGCCAGCAAAAAATAACCTCCCTGAGGCGGCGGGCAAAGCAGAAATACCCTGCAGGCAGCCCCGGCGGGGGACAGGCTCTACCACGCTGTGCACAGCCCAGCCAGGGGCCACAGCTGCAGTGGGCGACCATCGGGAATGCACCGAGCCGGGGCATTGGGGAGGATCCGGGTGCCTGGCTCCATCCCTCCTCCCTCTGCATCCACCCGCGGCAGATAAAAGCCACAGGGACACTTGGTCTCAGCCTTTACATTGTCATTTCCAACTCCGCTGGCTCAGCACACGAGCTCGGGTCCTTCCTCGCCACACACCCGTCACTTCTCTGGTTTAGGGTCACGATCCATTAGCGTCCAGGGCAGGAGGGGAAGGACACTACTTAAATGCATTTAGAAGGAGATACCACAGACAAGACAAATAGACCCAAGTGATGCAGAAGGAAAATGGCTTTTTTTGAGACCTGCATACCTGGCCAATTTTAACTCTATTTCAATTCAAGCACCCAAGAGTAAGTGTCTGAGAAGAATCTACAAAGATTCCCACACAGGACAGGACTCAGCAGAAACCCGCTGCTATGCCATAGTTCTCATATAGGCATCCTGGAGATAAAAAGAAATATACCACAGGCTGCATTTTTGTGTATAAATGAGTGACATTAGCAGAACGCTCACAAGGCAGCTCTCCCTCCCCATGGGAATTTTTCGGAGCTGCAGAGCCCGGCTGGAACATTAATCCCCCTCCCCAAAGGCAGGCGCCAGACCAGCACCAGGAATGGTGAGCATTTCTTATTATTAGCAGGAGCAGGGGGCTCCTGTGGCAAATGCAGAGGAAAGCAACAGGCTGTGCTATTAACGGCTGGAGGAGTCCCGGGGGGGCTAAATGGAGAGGGACATCCCGAGTCCCGCACTCCCCGCACCAGCTCAGGCCCAGAACTGCAGACGGTTTAGCAGGGGGCTGCTGGGGAGCCCATCCCCTTGGCATCCAGCCTCTCCTGCCTGCACAGGGCACCAAATCCAGCTCCCTCGCTCCTGCCAAAGCCAAAGCCCACGGCAGGGCTGCCAGCAAGAGGCATGGGGAGGGCTGGCATCACACGGGGGCACCAGCACACGTGTGTGCACTCACACAGAGCTGGGAGCCAAAACCAGTGATCACAGGCGACAGACATCTATCTTTCAGGCTTGCACTATTAAACCCCCCTTAATAAACTAGATTTGAGACTCTCATATATTTTCGCACATAGTTCTAGTGACAGCTCTAGTCTCGGGAAGATCCCAGCGCTAATTGTGGCCGAGGTTTGGGATTAATTAACAAGACGAGGAATCTGTGTCAGGTGCAGTGCTCTGCTCCCTGCAAGCCAGGGCGAGTCTCTGCAAGTGCAGCCCTGCGTGACGAATTCACACCCAGCCTCCTCGCACTTGTGTGGGGCTGGACCATCCCTGTACCACATTTTCCAATCTGAATTCACAGGCAAACCCTGTCCAGCACAGCGCTTGCAGAGCATGGTGCCAGGGACACAGCCACTCCACTCAAAGGCACCCTTTCTGTCAAAATCGCTGCACGAATAGGGAGAGAAGCTTCTTGCCCCGGGACAGAAAGTGCCCGTCCCCTGTACAGGGCACCACAGCTCCAGGGCATTTCCAGGGACAGATGGTGGCCACTGACCTCTTTGGGGACACCAGGAAACCTGGTTACAGGTCCCTTAACAGAACACATCAGAACAAAAGCACCTTTCCTTTCTGAATTACAGAGATGCCCAGACGCTGTCAAGCCTGGGCCACCCCCAGGAGCCAGCAGCCCCCACCCCATCTCTGTGTGCACCCCGGTCCCTGTCCCAGCGCCTGCTTCCCCAGGACACGTCCCGGCTGCAGGCTGGGTGCCAGCCTGTGCTGTCCCCACACCAAGGGCAGGGCTGCGCTGTCGCCAGCTTCTGCCACTGCTGCTGCAAAGAATTCAGCAGCCTGGAGAACAACCGGGGCAGCAGCCCCATTCCCGCTCTCAGCTGCATTTGTTTTACTAAAGGACTGAATTATGGGGAGGGGCAGGTTTTAAATAAATGCACAGTGTAAATAATTGCACTGTCTGTTTATCACCGTGAGACAGCAACACAAAACAGCAGAATAAGGCTGAAAAGAACCAGAAAACGCACTCCAAACAAAATCCAGCAGTTTTTGCTGAGCTCTGGAGTTCACCCTCTGCCTTTTTCTTGCAAAAACTGCTGAGCTCACCACAAGCTCCTGCCTCGCATCGGGCTGGCGGAAGGAGCGGGGAGCAGCCCGGCAGCAGCTCCTCAGCAGCAGGTCCTCGCCGTCCCTTCTGCCGAGCAAAGCACAGCGGCAGAGCCACCGCAGGCAGGAGCAGCACCTGCTGGGATGTCACACGTGGGGCACGGTCCAAGGGAGGGATTGCCCATCTCTCCGATTGCATGGGATAAAAGCAAGCAAGAATCCCTGTCCTGCCCTGGACGGAGGTGGGCTGCTCCAGAGACCTCACTGGGACCCCCAGACAGACCCATTGCACATGGAGCATGGGTACAACACACCAGGAGCCCACTGGGAACCCGCAGGTCCACAGCCCCAGGAGAAGCCTTGAGCAAAGCCACGACCAACCAGACCCAACACAGAGGAAACTCACCAGCGCTGCTCGTCCCAACAGCCTTCCCTGCTGGCCCTTGGGGACACATTTTACCCCCAGTCCCTTCCCGCACTCTGTGCCCCGCTTGACCGCCACGCTGGGGGGAGCAGAATTTTGTTCCTATTTGGGTAGGAACCTGCGGGACAGGAGACCAGCTGTTAAAGGGCACAAAGTCAGCTTCGTGCCCTGGATCCGAGCTGCACTTCACCAGCCTGGAGCAGGAGTTAAAGGTACAGAGAAGAGGAAGACACCCCGTATCTGCTGGAGCATCCCACCCCAGGACCAGCCAGGCACCCAAGGGTGTGGATAACGGGGTGCAGGTAACAAGATGCAGGTAATGGGCACCCGCAGTCCCCACCGCTCTGGCTGTGAACATGCCCGAAAGCCAGACACACTTACCAGCCGGCCAGCCTGTGTCTTCGTTTCCCCAGGAGACAGAGAGAAGGCATTCACCTCATCTTCCTCCCAGGCTGGGATGATGTGGTATCTCCCCAGGTCTGTGCAGGGTGGCTCGAGCAGCCGCACAGGATCCGTTTCACCGTGCTCGAGCACATGCCCATGCTGCGTCTGAGAATGTTCATCGATGGCCAAGCCTTCATCACTGCTGAAAAATTTATTCTTGCCTGTGACATCCCCCCTGTGCACTGCACAGTCCTCTGTGAGGCTGGTAAATCTCAGACGGTGCCCCTGGGTTCTCCTGGGGAAAGATCCGCCCAGGGAGGGCAAGGAGCCATCATCTATGGAGGCATAGTCAGGCTCATCCTCGGCACCGCACTCCCTGCTCCTCTGGCACAAGAAGCCGTAGACACCTCCCTCATCTTCTTCAACTGGAGACACAGGGGGCTTTGCCGGGCGTTCAGCGCTCCTCACTGCCATGGCCCATGGACAGATACCGCCTTACGACAGGAAAACTGGCAATGCAAAACATAACTTCTTAGCCAGAACCACTGAGACGGCAACATTTATTTTGCTTTTCCTCATTTTCCTTTCCATGCCAGTCGATTATAGAAGGATGCCATGGTCCTCACCCCGGGTACGTCCGTGCGTTACTCACCGGAGCACACAGTGCTCTGCCCGTTTCCTAGGCTGCAGCACGCTGCAAAGCCCGGCTAGCCCTACTGTCAGCTCCACGGGTGCTTTAAAGCCCCTCGTACACACCGAACAGCAGCAATTACCAACAGCTGCCCATCCTGTGGCAGGTCCCTGTACGCTGCCCACTAACACACCTCCTGCAGGAGACGTGACCTGCGCAGCCGCCCCGGGACCACTGCTCAGCCGCTCCCCACCTTCGCTTGGCATTCTTAATTTCTCTTAAAATAGAGAACTTCGCTTAGAGGGAGCTTGTGTTTCATATTATGCTCTTCAGTATAGTGCTGGGGGAGGAGATGGGGTCTGCAGTGGTCTCACCAAGACATGTTTCACCCGGGTGCTGTCGGAAGGGTTGTTCCCAGCCAGAGCAGCGCCGGAGATGCCATCTCAGCCCCCCCAGTAGGAGCGGGGCCCACGCCATCTGCATGTGCAGGAGCTCAGCAGAGGAGGATGGCCATTGCTCCATCCCCTCCCACCCAGGCATGGGGACAGCACTGGGAGAGCTTGTCCCCTCCTGCCACCAGTGCTGTGGTGAGAACAGAGCATCTAAAGTGGCAGGGCCCTGCCCAGCTGCTGCCTGCCTGCATCCGCCTCCCGTCCCCGAGGCTCCCGCCGACATCCAGCTCCCTGGCTTTGCTCTGCAGCACAAACAGCAGCTGGTCAGGCACAGAGGGCTCAGGAAGGCAGATGGGCTGAGGTGCCAGGCACAGGGAGGCTGTCACACACCAAACAAAACCATCCCTGTTGGCTTTCCTGCGCGAGCAAAGGGCTTTGAACTCTGGAACACGGGCAGAGGGTGACAAGGTTCAAGGAAAATAGCCAACATGGATATAATGAAGCTATCCTTCCCACATTGGCAATGCTTTTTCTACAGCATTTTATTCTCGCTAGGACTGAGCATAAAATCTAGAGCAAACCCCGGAAACAAGGGTTTCCTTATGGACCCGTCCTTTGCCAGGCACACGCCGAGCTCCCACGCAGCACCCGCATTGCTCCCCAGAGAAGGTGACAGCGCAGCAACGCAGCGAGCCTTCCATTTGTCCGCACCAGCAGCACCCGCGTACAAGCTCCCTGTCCCACCGTGCCTCCAGCGATGCTATCACCAACATCCCTGCTGATACCTGCTTTGCTCTGGCAGTGTGCCGCATCCAGCTCCCCGCTGCCCAGCACACCCCGGGGGAACGAGCACCCCAAGGAGCAAAACTTCTGCAGGCACGCTCCAAGCCCAACGTGAAGATTTAGCAGACTCCGGCTTCACTTCCAGCTCCTGCAGTCGTTTCATCCATCACCAGCCAGGAAAGACAAAGGTCGGGAATCACGGGTTTGCAGTGCCAGCAGCCAGCAGGTTCACCGCCCAGGTCACTCCCCGATTTTACTGGGAAAGTCCTTCCCTCGGCTGCTACCTACACCATTTGCTCACCCTAGTGTACAATCCAGCAGGCAGAACATTAGCATTAAGAGATTAACTTGGGGGGGGGGAAGCTAAATTTGAGCTTTATGCAGATAAAGTGTAATTACTAACTGCTGAATTGCATCCAGAGCACCCTCTTTGGAGCAGAAAAGCTGCATTTTTAGTGCTTGTCCCCCCCACCACAAACACTGCATCGAGAACTAGCAAACTGCTGACAAACCAGGGTGCTCTCCGATCTGTTCTTTCAGGTGCAACAATTTTGCTTCCAAGAGCAAAGCTGAACAGATTGCGAAACACTGCTTCTGCAAAAAGGTCAAGTTTTCTGACACTTTCGATACCCTTGGTAACATCTCTTCTACCAACGTGCAAAGCAAGCTATTTCGATTCCTTTAGCATCACTCCAAAAGCAAGAGCTACCTTAAAATTCACTATGGACATACCTCAGACCAATTTTCAATTGTTAAGCTGATAATAAGCCTCTGACTGTACAAAATCTCGACATTTGCTCGGTTTTACACCCACCAGTAACTTGGGCAAGGGCAAAAGAAAACGCATTGAGCGATGGCTCCGTGATATGCAGAAGTGTAAGAGGACAGCATGCTTCAGAGCTTAAACACAGCAACGGGCTAACAGATGGAAATAATCCAGAAGGTCTTAGTGATCTCCTACGAACAATCCCAAGTGAAGTTGCTCTGATTCATGTTTTGATCATTATGATCTCAGGGAGAAAAAAAAAGACACGCTTAGTCCTTTCATCATTGCCTAATAGGCTTTTTTAAAAGATGCCCCTTGTTGAATGCAAGTAATCTTCTTGCTCAGAATTGCATAAAACGTCTCAGAAAAGGCAAACTGGGTACAGATCCTACGGCATGAGCAGGGTACAACAACACGAGTCTCTTCCTACGCTGGTGATGGCCGAGGGGGCTCAGAACTCACCTCCCTGAGGCTACCTGCAAGCCCTTGTCCTCATTAAACAGGACAAGAGAAGACGGACTGCTGCCAAGGGGAGGAAAACAGAGACCGAAAGAGCCAAGCTCGGAGGGACTGCGAGGCCGTGCCGCCCTCTCGTGACCACCAGGACGTTTTGTCCTTCTCCAGTGGGGGCCCCGTTTCAAATAGATCAAAATTAAACTCCGATTCAAACACATACAACAACTTCAGCTGATATTAAAAAAAAATCTTAGTAGGAAAGAAAGCCTGGTTTATGCACCAGCAAAGCACCCACTCTCACTACAGAAAAGTTAAAACATTTCATTAAAGGCAAGACATCTGCTTTTCTCCTTGCCATGCTTCCCTCAGCTGGCTTTAAACAAGATTGGGAAGCAGGACAGTCATCACACAGACACTTTCATAATAAATTAAAGAATGTGTTGTGGTTGTAAGGATTACTTACCTGCCTGCGTTTCTGGAGGAACGCGCTATGTAACAGCTCTCGGGGCTCTTGTGCAATACCACTATTTTAAAGGATGATCATCCACATCAGTTCTAGGCAGCCTGCAAATACCAAACCTCCTCACGGTATTTCGCTTGCCCGAACCTGACATTTTCCAGTCGTGCTTTAACGAGCCTGTATGTGGTTCGCTCTGGGAACCACCTGTTTGCTGAGGGGCAAGCCGCCTCTGTAACAGTGGTGGCTCTGCAGAACATCAAAGTTTGGCTCAGGAATTAATTCCAGTTTTGACTTCTTCATTTTTTGAAGTCACAGAAGACATTTACTCTTCCATCAATCAATCTGATGGCTGATTCCACTGGTGCTCATCACTTGCTCTCTCTGCCTTTCCAAGCAGTTACGTTCACTTCTAAAAGGGTTACATTTTTCACTAGACTATCAAGTTGAAAGGCCAAGCCACTCTCAGTGAAGTTCTTCCAGAAGCAATTATAACAGCGTGGTGGGGAAATTATTTTTGACAAGATACACTGAGTGCTTTTAAGAGCATTGGCACCAAGCAGATCCACACGACAGAAGGCTGAGAAATGCGGTGAACTGGGCAATGAGCTACGGCAACTAGAGTTCCTGACCGAGGATGCTAATGTCCTCCACTCTCTGCTACAGGAAACAATGATTGAAAACCCACCATACGTAAGACATGGACCTTTATTCAACTGGAGGCATGAAAACTCAGAAAATCTAGTTACCCACCCACATCCTGTCAGCTAAAAACTGAGGGCAAGTTACATCTTTAGGGACATAACCCCCCTCAGAGATTTTACAGCTTTAGAAGATGATGGCTTCCATACTAAAGGATTGCCATGAGTCAAACAAACAAACCCACACCTCCACCATATAACCAGTATATTTCTGTCTATTCATTCAGATTAAAAACAACTCTCAACTAAAAACTTCAGTGAGACGTTGCAACATAACTCTAGTTAATATAAAAATTATTTTCTTCTCTCTTGCAGAAAACCAGAGCAATGATACAGACCAAACCATCATGAGACTTGTATCTAAGTCAAAAACAAGCAAGGAGAGAAAGACAGGATTTTAATTCTTCTTAAAAATCTACTTCCCTTCTTTTCAAAAAGATATTGGATCAATTACATGTTACTACCAAGACAGAATTCCACAGATTTCTCTAAAATGGTTACATTCTTGTGCTGCAGAAGCAAAGAAAGATTTGGCTCAAAGAATCCCACCTTATTGTCTACCGCCCTTGAATATTTCTTTACAGCTTCATAAAGTTAAACCAATGTTTAAGTGAATGGAAAACTGCACACTTAAAAGAAAAGCCACATTCCGTATCAGTAATAATTTAATGGAAGTTTAAAAATTCCCCATTTCCATCTTATACCCATGTCTACGAAACAGTTCAGCTCCTCCTGCAGCACCCTGAGCACAGCTGAGGGCGCAGGGAGGCAGCAGGAACAGCCGCCAGCTCCAGACGTACTCATTGAACAACTGTTCTGCAGCAAAGCTGGGTCCCTGCTGAGAGCAGCGGATTTTTTTTCCTTCCCTCTTCTCCATACTTCCAGAAATGGAAAAAGGTACTTTTAATCTGCAAATTTAGAAGTTTCCATCCCAAGTATCAAATACTTACAGTGTTTATAGCAGAAACTGCACTTTCATATATAAATATAAATTAGGCATATTGACTCCTCAGCAGGACCCACAGGTCTACATCAACTTCAGGTCTACCAGCATTACTATAAGAAAAAGGAAATACAATCCACATTTTCAGGAAAAGTGATATTTTAACAGCAGCTTTTTCACCCCCCGATGCTTCAAAGCTCTCCCCTGGGATTGCTTAGTGAAAATAATGGACACCATAAATAATTTCTGTACAGTTTTCAAAAAGCAACTCCCCAGATCTCAGTCCCTGTGCAGAAACATTTATAAATGACACCCTTGTACATCTGTATGCGGTTCTCCAGGCAAGGTACAGAAGTGCACCTACAGGGAATTAGAGAAGAAAGCCTCCTCCCCTTTTATAAAAAGTATTAAGCAAAAAAAAAAACAAAAAACAAAAAACAACCTATAGAAAAGTTTCTCACATCTAAGTACAAAGAAACAATATGAAAATTTTCTGCATTTATGTTGAAACGTTGTCCTTGTAAACAACCAAATGCAAAGTCACATAGAAGCAGTTAAGACCAGAACTCGTATCCTACTTCATAGCAGCCTCCACCTTCACCGTGATTTAGTTTCCTTCCTCCAATCCGTTTTAAAACTTCCAGGCCTAAGTCCTGGTGTGGTAGGTTAGCACACAAACATCTTCGGTATCAAAACCTCAACTTATTTCACAAACTTTTTGTTTTTAGTATAGATACATACACATTTTACTTGGTACTCTCCAGACAATTCTACATTCTCAATATGCAGAGTGAGAGCCAAGTCCCAGTTGCAAACCAGTTTTGACTGTTTCTCCAGGACTTCTAACATTCTAACCTATGGTCACACAAAAAGATTTGTAACTCTCCAGTGTAACGACACTCCATCTCAGGAGATACAAACTAATCAGTGTAACTATGGTGTTGAAGGCATTTGGCTGAAACACTTTTTTGACATACGAAGGGACAAAACAAACACACAACAAGTGAATACGAGCAAAGGCAGTTCCCCTTCACCCAGCTCCAATTAACTGCAAAATGGACCCAGCTTACTTTTTGCTGAAATCTGTTTTCAAAGTGAAAGCTCACAGTCCTATGACGCACTTTATATACATTTCAGCACTCTATAAGTGAACAAAAAAGGAGTCAAACACACTTCTTCCCCAGCCGACACATAACAGTAAGGAAGTTCTATTATTTCATAAGGCATATTCATCTTCAGTGAGAATCCAAGCACAAGGAAGAATTCTGCCAAGTCGTGCGATCCTATCACTTCATCTTCATCTACCCAACGTCTTGAAATTCCAGGATATCCCACTCTGTTCCTCAGGCGGAACAATCCCTGTCACAGGGGGCATTTTTTATTTAACACAACTAAACAGCAGGGCTAAATAAAAAACCCCTCAGCAGCTGGACCTCTGTATCTTTCAAAAAGAGGGACACACAAACGAACAATTTTCGCAGTTCTGTGGCTTTATCCCATAACCTGCCTTTTTACAATATCTATATATATAAATTAGAAAGAGATAAAGCCAATGATTAACTGCGGTGTTCATGAAGAAACTCCAGTCCGTACTACACAGTCTCCTCTGATCGCAGATCACTGAGGTGTGAAGGTGAGGATCATCCAGCTGATAACAAAGTAGAAGAGGAAGATGGGGTACACAACAAGAGCTTTGCGGTTTGGTGGCTGACTGTCTGCCAGGAAAGCTGTAGATGCTGGTGAGAGAGAAAAATACTTGAAACGTGAGCAGCATAAAACTGAAAGTCTAAGATCCACTGCAGATGTTAACAGTTTTGAATTAAGATCTCCATCACGATTATGTCGAAAGAGCAAACAGAGTACTCCATGGCTCAATACCAACAGTCTATAATCACCAATTACAACTTTCTTTATCAGAAAGATAAATGCTGATTAACATTCCGTAACAAGAGTCAGACTTCCAGAAGTAATGCAAATGCATCTGTATGAAATTAGCATCTTCTAACAGTATTTATAAGATAGATCACAGAATAAAATCTCCAGTAGTCTCACATGGGGTTTAATATGAAATTATCACCCTTCTGCCAAAGGCAATTCACATATCAGCATGAAAACCAACAGGAGCAGAGGCTGAATCTCTGCCAACACAAGGGATGGAAGAACTATTTCGCCAATACTGCAGCAGCCTACGAAACACTTGAAGTGGCAACATCCATTGGCTTTATCCAACAGATCTCCTCGAGCATTGCGCCACTCAGCACGCACAACAGCGTTATAACGCAAAAAGGAACTCACCTAACGTTGACCAGCCAAACATAGCTACGACTACGATGAGACGTATGATAAAGCTGACAGTCCCCGACCCTGCCAGCAGCACCAGCCTGCACACCAGCATTGCTACTGTCAGCGGCAGGACACAGTAACCCAGAACACACAGGCTCTGGAAAAAAGATCTGCAAAGGACAGACAGAAAAGAGCAAAAAGGAGTCAAAGCAAAGCATTGCAGAAATGCCACGCACGGGAGCATTTTAACTCTACTAAATAAACCAGCACTCACATAGTTCCTCCAAGAAGCTTTGAGTTCAGCGTGATGACAACTGCACCAAACCAGATAATGACAAAGACCTCGGCAAACTGGGGCCCTCCATCGTCTTTACTGTCTGCTGATCCACCCTGCAGCATCCTGTTGTAGGTAACAGATAAAAGGAGTCATTTGCGATCCATGACTGAGTTTGCACAGACTTGGATTGGATGACAGAACAGGAGCCTCAAACGTTGACCGCAGTGAGGCTGCAGACTGATCACAGACAGGCAGTGTTTGCAGAAGACCAAAGAAGGATTGGATGAGCTTTATCTCAACACAGTTAATCAGAAACTTTTAGTTCCTCATTTCTCCAGGGAAAAAGACTACAAACCCCCAAATCTGCCCACTGTAAGTACTTACAGTGCAAGCGAGACACAAAGCACCAAAGGGCCCCAAAGATCCCCTGTAGGCAGAGAAAAAAAAAATAAATTTCATAGAATTATGAGCAGTTTCATTTCCCCGAGACTTTTCTAACTGTCAATGGTATAATTTTGCATAGGATAATTCCTTCGACTTTTCTTACTTAGCATCTTATATTCCCTGTTCTACAACATCATCTATTAAAAGCCTGCCAACTCTCCCATGCATTCTGACACACATTCCACTTTTAAAGAGCTTTGGTAACATTCTGACTTTTTACGTTTGCTATTCAGCATTCTACAACAACAGAAAGAACACCAAACAGACACTCCTGAATCTCTGTTCCACTCTACTCTTCCTTTCCCCATGTGAGCAAAGTCTGTTGACAAAACATCCTTTCAAGATTTTGAAAATCTTCTGATACGTACAGTCTCTGAGGAGCGTGCTACTCTTTTTCGGATACATGACATGGACAAATTTCTTCCCAACAGCCTTCAGATCTCTCATCTGAAAATAAAAAAGTAACACTTTAATTCATGCCTTCACAAAAATTACTGTTCACAACTAAAAGCAGCAAGATAGGAGTATTAATGTTAAATAAAGATAGGATGCAACCCAAAAATTTCTGTACCATCCTCTGCAACAAAAGGACACACACTTTTCCTACATCTCTTAACAACTACAATATTTCATCCTTTAATAACACCCAATTAAGAAAAGTAATTTGTTCGCTCCTCTAGGAAAAGAAAATTAATGAAAAAAATTCAATCAGTCAAGACAGTTTTCTCCCAAGCTTCTCCAGAGGCCTTTATCCTTGCAAAGACTTTGAGATCACAGAGAAACTTTGGGGCTGTAATTCAGATATTTTTTGACCCATAATAATTCATTTTACATAGCTAGTTCTAAAGAAAACCACAAACTTACAATGAAGTACAAGTCAAGCAGAGCTCCATAAAAACACAGGTTTTGCATAACAGTTGGCCAAAGATATTGGCAAAACATGTATTGTGGCACAGGTAAAGTCCCAGACTCACAATGGTATCCCTGACGGGCTCATCCAGGGTGGAGTAGTCTTCATCAGGAGAGCGAGATCCGATGGGAACGGTAATCTCCCCTTCCACTGGAATATCTTCAGATATCGACACATCAGCAAGACCTGCAAACTAGATGTTTTTTTAAAACCTTTAGAAAGGAAGAAATACAAACCAGCTCATATTCACTTCACATGCTTTTTAGCTTGGTTTAGGATGAAAACAACTCCTCGGAATCCAAAGATACAACACTTAACCCAGGCAGCAATAGAGCCCAGTCGCTATCTGCTTGATTTAAAAAGCTTGCAGTCTGAAAAGGTGAGTAGATAGGTGTAAGCAAGCAAAGCATTTCTGTTTTCTTCAGTAACTCCCAGTAACCTGCTTTCTATCCTCTATTTACACTATTGCTATTTACGCAGCAATAACTAGAGGAAGTAAAAGGCTTGTTTGTGTTTTTTTAAAGTAACGTAACACCTGACAGCTGTACAGCCACACCAGCGCACCCCAGAACAGTGCCTTTCACCGACTCCCTGGGGAAACACCTCAGAGAAACTGCTCAGGCTGTGCTCCACAGCCCGAGCACAAACTCAGGGCTGGGAAGTGCTGAACGCCAACAAAACCGCTCTCCTCCGCCAGCCAGGAGGTTAAAGCACTCACGTTCCCACAGACGGACGCAGAGAACAGCCCGACCAGTCCCACAGTGAGCCCGGGGCAGGCAGGGCAGGGGGCAAGCAGCTGGGAGGGAGCGGTGGGAGGCCGGCTGCTCCCCAGCCCTACCCCCGTGCCGGCCCGCGGCTACCGAGCCCCCACAGCTCCACCTGCGCCGGCGAGGGAGGGCCGAGCGGCTCAGCAGCCCGGCCGCAGCCCACACCACGCTCCCCGCACCGCGCTCAGGCGGCGGCAGAGCCCAGAGACCCCGGAACCCCCAGAGCTCCCGCCGCGCCGCTGGGTCCCCACCCCCCCGGCGAGGGCAGGGGCC
>WKFP01014742.1:1738756-1836950 GCA_011057875.1 Pterocles orientalis
CCCTTCCCTGTGTGAGCCAGGTCTGTCCCCCCAGCTGGGGGGGGGTCCCCAGCATCTTCCCGGGGAACCGGTGGCTTCTGCCAGGTGCAGCTGCTCCATCCACATCCGAGTTGCCCACACGAGGGGTGCCCAGGGAAGCCCATGGGAAGCCCAGGGCAGGAATATTGGCCAGGGTTGCTTCCCAGCTCTCTCCAGCCCCGACCGCTGTGGCAGCGCCCTGTGCCAGCCCTCTCCCTGCCAGCTCGGGGCTGGGGAGCAGGCTGCCGACCAGCCCTGGGCCAGCTTAAAACAAAGTGATGCGCGGTGTGTTGTGATGGCTTTTTCCAGCCGGTCAGCGCCTTGATACGCTTCCCGAGAACTCGCTTGCAAGCATCAGCACAAAGGGCCAGGGCAAGAGGTTAAGTCGTTTTCACGTATTTAGTATAATTTTTCTTCTGCCACGCATGAGACACGCAGAGTGCTCTTCATCCATCCTCTCTGGCCTCTCCTGGCTCCTTCCCTGGGAGGATGTGGGCGTTATCCATGTTTTGTAACACGTAACAGCCCACGGGCGCGCTGCAGCGCTGCTGCTGACCAAAGAGTTTCCTCTCGAGTCACCGTGTGAAGATTCAGCTTTTCTGGCTTTTTTTCTCGAGAAATGTTTGGAATATTTTGTTTATTAATTCTGTTGGTAGCACACTGGTAACCACAGATGTGACCTCCCGCGTTCACCCACGAGCTTTTCGCGGGTGGGCTCTGTCCTGCTGCGTGCCAGCCCGGCCTCGTGCAGTGGCACCGGTGGCTCCGCGTGTTTGTGCCATGGAGTGCAGCCGGACTGTCCTCGGCTCTGCCGCACAGTGCCTGCCTGGAGGACGTGGCTCTGGCACCGATCTCTGGCTGCCTGGCCATGAGTCCAGTCTGCTGGGAGGGGCTGGGGTGCCAGGGTGACCCCCTCCTGCGGGGGAAAGGGGTGAGAGCGTGCTGGGGGTGCCAGGCTGGAGGCATGTTCAAAACCTGCCTTTGTGGCCGGTGTCCTTTTTTTTGGCACGGAATTCTGCATGCAGGTGAATGTGCAGTCACGGGTTGTTCAAACAGCTGAATAGCCTGAGATAAAGTTTATAAATACAAGTAAAGCCCAGAATTCAGGTTGCTCTCTGCATTCTGTTCTGCCTCCTCTTTTTTTATGCTGTTCCTCCAGCCAAGACTGATTGTGAAGTGCAGAGGCTAGATATTTTTAAAACAAGGGTAATTTTATTAATCTTCCTAAACCTTGTAGCTGTGAAAATGAAGAACAAGGGATGTGACCTGTTCCCGTGCCATCAGATGATGAACTGGGGACCTGCAGGGCATCAGGGACCCTCTGTGGCAGAGGCACAGAGCCGGACCCCCGAGCCTTCGTGGGATGTGGGGCTGGCAGAGATGTCCAGAGTAGCATCTGCAGGGAGGGTGGGTCTGGGCTGTTGGGTGAAGGTGCCCAGGGGACTCCCCAGTGGTGTGGGCTGGCCCCTGTCCACGCTGCAGCAGCTCCCGGCCCTGGAGCAGGAGGGATGCACGTTCCTCCCCGTGCTGAACCCCTTCGGATCGCTCGTAGGCTGCTCACAAGTCTTCCAGTTGTGCTGCATGTGCCTCGGCTGGCCTCCCGCCTGGCCCCCTCTTCACCCTTATCGAAGGAAACTCTGAAATCATCGCGTGCCGGGGGAGTGAGCTGCTGGCTCTGGTCTCTCGCTGAAGCCGGCTGGAAAAGCGCTTGGTTTTGCCTCGCCTTGCCCCTGCCTGCGAAGGGTGGCTGCTGGAGCGCTGCAGCGAGACGCATCTGATGGCTCTGCAGATCATAAGATATCTCTGTGGGGATTGCTAATGCTCTGCCCCGGATAAGAGTCTGTTGTTTTCGTGTTTGTTTTCCCTGTGTTCGTACTGCTTGTACAGCAGGGAGCTGCGGCTCTTGGAGCACACCCTCTCCTGCCGCTTACGCCAGAGCAGCCGTGCCAAAAGCTCGCTCCGCTGCTCTCTGAGCCGGGGAGCTCCGGGTGGCCTGAAGCACCGCCAGGATTTCTGCAGCTCTGCCCTGTCCTTGCTGGCCAGTTGCTTTGCACCAGGTTCTCCTGATGCCCCCGGGAGGTGGGCTGCTCAGCCCCTCCTCGACAGCTTGCTCCTTCTGAGGGAGGAGAAAATTCATTTGTTTTCTGTGGCTCAACCTTTTTTTTTTTCTTTTTTTTTTTTCCTCCCCCCCCAAGAGTCTGCCCTTTATTCAGCATCCCTAAGCTGTGTCTCCAGGGATGGCTGCTAGAAAAGGTGACTGGCCTCCATGGGATGGTGATAAAAATAGGTGCAGCAGCCAGAGCCACCTCACCCTGCTTCCATCTGGCTGCTTGCTTGAGTTCCAGCCCCGGTCCCCGCAGTGACACGCGGCTGCTGCAGCCCCAGCTCACCTGGTGCCGCCATCCCTGCGCCCATCAGCAGCCTTAGCATGCCCTGCTGCCTCTGTACCTGCAGTGTGGAAGGAAAGCATCCGTGTGCCGCTGCCTCCGAGCCCTCCCATCACGGGTGTGGGAGCTGCGGACCACCCCAGCGCAGGAACGCCAGCACCACGGTCCCTGCGGAGCCGGGCAGCCAGCAGTGCTCCCCTCGCCCTGTGGCTCTCGGCAGGCTCTGCTTCGTTTGCTCCAGTTTAGGGCGCTCCAGGCACCCCCGGGTGCTGTCTTCAGGTCGTCTGCATGAAGCATGGTTTCCTCTGCATCACCTTAACTCAGCCAAAATGCAAAAAAAATAGACATTACCTCAATGGTCAGGCTTTGCTGGCCACTGAATGGCAAAGGAAGGAATTCCTGTTGGGAGGTTTGGGGTGAAATGCTGTGTGAGAGGGGCTGGCTGCGGCCGTGCTGCGCTGGAGGGGGGTCGCCGGCCCCTTGGCTCTCCTGGGGCGGTGGGAGCTCTTCTCAAAGGCAACTCCTCTGTAATCCCGGGGAAAAAATCAGGGGGGAAAACTTGGTCGTTTCCCCTCTGACATACTGGGTGGATGGCAGGACGTATACGATTGAGACAAATTGTCGTTTTATTATTTCTTCACACGCATTTCAACACTTTTGCTGGTTTCTAAAGCTGCTGATCTTTTTTGTAACTTCCATTTCAGTTAGCCACGTGCTCTGGGCTGCCTGCCTCCTGTCCTTTTCCAGTTTCACTGGAGGAACTCCTCCAGTTTTGTAGGGCTGCGAGATCCATTTGAAACACCAGAAAAGTGCCAGAAGGGAAAAGCTGTCCTTTGAGGAGTTGGAGCATTCAGAGCGTAGTTTTGCCTCTCGCTCATCACGAGGAGCAGTGAGAGCAGCGCTGGTGCTGGGGGAGCGCGGTGCCCGGGGGTGCTGTCCCTGCCCGGCTGGGCTGTGCTGGATGGAGGGTCTTGCGCTTACCCAGGACTTCAAATCACGGCTGTCCTGGTATTTCAGAAGCAAAAATAATGAAAAATGAATCTGTATGCTGTCCTCTATAAAAAAACATTTAAAATATGGCCTCATGTCTGGGATGCTGGTACAGCCAGTGAGTGTCACTGGGAGAAGGGCATGTTCGGTGTCTTTTCTTTAACATGTGGCTTTGCAGCCTGCTTGTGTTCCTGATCAATGATATCTGTCGCTGTGAAGGTCTAGGGAAGAAAAGTGACACTAGATAATCAGTGTGCTCTTCATCAGAGCAGGGGAAGGTGTGTCGCTCTCCCCAGAAGCTGCAGCCCACATCACTCACTCCCAGTTTACTCCAAAACGGACCAGTACACCCCAAAACTCTGTTGTCCTTCCAGCCGTGCTTGCTCGCGTTTGGTTTTGCTTTTTGAGCCGATACGTTGCCCAGTTTCTGAGCAGGTGGTGAGGAGACCCACAGGCAGCTCCTGCTCGTGGCTGCCAGCAAAGCCCCTCTGCGCGTTTCACATCTTCCATCTCCGGTCCAGCGCAACAGGGCTCGCCGGCTTTTCTGAAGTGGGACAGGTATGGTGTAGCAGGTTTCCATCAGTCGGTAAGAGAGATAAGACAGGCACAAGGAGTATACGATAAAGGTGCAGAATTGCTGTGATGGTCTTTTTAATTAAACAGCAAATAAAATAAGCCTGTCGAGCAAGTTTGTGCACTTCCCACAAGGTTGCCTGGGCAAGGAGGAGAATTTATGGGAATGAAAAGTTAGGTTGAGGATGGGAATTAGGTGGGGGGAAGGTGTGAGGGTGATGTGTAAGGTTAGGTAATGGCATGGAGGGCAAATAATCAGCCTGCAAAGGGAAAGGGCAGTAGGTAGGGAGAGTTACTGGAAAACAGACCTGCACTTGAACCACAGCCCTGCTCTTCTCCCTGGAGCCTGCACTGGATCGACTGCGATACTGAAATGGCAATTTATGGGAGAGTTGGTCAATAAAGGACCGATTAGCGAAGATACATCTCTGACAGAGGTATTAGACATTCAGTAAATTCCTTTGCAAGAGATTTGTGAAGCACAGCTAAATATAGCAAGATATTTTTAGAAGTTCATGCTAGCCATTTACTGCTGGCCAGTGGAAACCCCGTGTCAGTGGGTGACAAATGGCTGTTGTAAAATGTATCAGTGTGGTGAGTCCCCACAGCACCCCGAAAGCCTTCAGGGGTGCTCAGAACAACTCACCGTGGGCTAATGCAGGGCACTGGCTGCGCTGTCCTGGCCATTTTTTTATTGCCTGGTGGAAACCATCTCTCGTTCAGGGAGTAGCAGGACTGCTGTTCACCTGGCAAGATGCTTGTGTACATTTGGGACTACCTAGAAGGCTGACTGGAAGATTTTGGGTTTTTTTTTCCCCTCATCTGAAAAAAAAATCAACATGTTTTTGTGTTTGAGCAGCTGTAATTTTGGACTATTCTGTGCATCAGGACTCATGAATCACATTCCTGATGGCACACCTGGGCTCGGTCAGGGGAACTTCACTGGTTTCAGAGTTGAGGTGTTTTGGTGGGACACTGCTTGGGGACTTGGTGCAGTTAGAACACGCTGTGTAAATTCAACAGCTCAGAGCAGAATCTGGCCCCTGGGCCGAACACCTTGTGTGTCGGCTCATAAAGCTTTGCTGTGAGCACAGAGCATCCCCTGGCAGTGGTGGGCTGGGTACCGCGTCCAGAGCCTCGTCCCCGCGGTGGCAGTGTGGATGGACGCGGTCTCCTTCGTGATGCAGCTCCCTGGGAAATTCTTCAGTGGGAGCTGGTAACAATGGGCGCATTCTTTTCCCTTCAGGGATCACAGCCCTCTCTTTTGCATGCTGGAGGAAAAAATGATGTTTCTCATGTTCTGCGTGTCCCATTGCTCAGCTCTCCATGAGGAAGCAGAAAATGTTCCGTAGTGACCAAGCATTGGGAAGAAACTTGGGTCCTCAGCTGCTGTGCATCAAGTTCTTGCAGCATTCCCGTGAAATACTGGATTTCCAGAGTTCAGTTCCTAATCCTAATTCCTTGTCCTTGGTTTAAAATGCTCTTATTTAAGTACAGAATGAACTTTTATTGCCTTTTGTTTATTTGAAAGAAAAAAAGCATGTGGCTGGATTTGATATTTCTATTTTCAAGTTGGAGAAGCGGAAAGCAAGGTATGGAAATGGAGCTCCTCCTTGCATTTGATCTAATTGCATTGCCATAGCTCAACATTCATTTGGGTTTTCCTTATTTTTCAACTTCTAAGTAAGGTTTTGACAGTTATAGGTAGTTGCCAGGATGGGCTGTTGAAGCTGTTGGTGAGTTGCCCCGTGGCACCGGCCGATGGCCACCGTGGTGAGGGAGTTGAGGGGGTTTTTTCATGTGTCTTTTGTTTTCTCCTTAATTTGTGGTGTGATGCGCAGGGAGCAGCGTGTGGCTGAGGATGAGGCAAAGCCCCGCAGGACCCGCTGCCCCTCGGCCCCAGCATCTCCCCGGGGAGCGGCGATTCTCGCCTGGCTGATTCCTGGGGAGGGGTGGGGATGGTGCGGGCTTCAGGAACTGCTGCACCACTAACAGATGGAAAATAATTGGGTCAACGAGGGGATGTTTAGATGTGGGGGGGGGGGTACAGATAGCCTAGTCCTGCCAGATGGGATGTGTGTGCACAGTTGGAGGGGTTTAGTTGGTTTTTAAAGTGATTATTTCTAAAAATCCTGCTGCTTTCTCTCTGCATCTCTGTGACACCCACCATCGCGTTGTGTCCCTGGGGTGTCACATCAGGCAGCTCAAGCCCAGCCTGCCCTCGCTGGTGCCCAGGGATCCTGGTGGTCCCCATAGCCTTAGATCCTGTCCCCTTGGTGGCCAGGTCAGCTGCCGGGGGCATCCCTGGGGTCACTCCCACTAACCCCCCCATCACTGCGATAAACCCCGTGACGTGGGAGCGTACCCGGTGCTGTCCGTCCTGCTGTGTGTGCAGGGTTTGTCAGAAGCCGGTGTTCAGCCAAGGCTCTGTACGTGTGTGGGGACGAGCCACGTTGGTCCACACGAGTCTGGTTTCCATTAGAGGCTTCTCGGGAGCCGCGCCAGCATTCGCAGCGCCGGCTCTCCCCCCGGCTTGTCCACTCCTCTCCCAACCCTGCATCTCCCACCGTTGTTTTTTGGGTCTGCGCATGGCCACCCCAGGGATGTCCTCGGAGGCTGTCACCTTGTCGGGGAACAGTGGGGTGGCTGTCCGCCTTCAGCAGGGTGGCTCGGCGGGGGGAATGCATGTGGTCACTGCTCATGGATGGGGCTTCCTACATCCAACTCTGCTGAAGGTGGCAATGAGGATGGCCACCCAAAAGGAAAAAAATTCCTTGCCCGAAGCAAAACCAAAGAGCGCTGAGCTAATTAAGGGGCACTATTTTTTTTTCCCCCCACTGTTAAGCTCATGGGAGATGTGGTTTATAGCACGTCCACCTGGCTTTCCTTCAGCTAGAAAATTGGCAAACAAACTTCCAGGCCAGAGAACATTTTGAAAGGAAAATGGAACTTAAATCGGCTATACTGTTTGGTTTTTTTTCTGGGTAAAATATATTGTGTTTGGCTTTTTCAAACCCTTCTCCGATATTGCCCTACCCCCCGTTCCCATAAAAACCGAAAGGCGAGCAGCTCGCCAAGGACAGTTTCGCCGATGCTGAGGCTAAGCACCGTGCTGACACACGCGATGGAAAACAGTGCCGGCAAACCCTCCGTCCCCCTGGGCACTGCGAGGGGGGTTCGCGTGTGCAGCCCTGGGGACACGCACAGCGGGGCTGGCCCGTGCCTGGAGGGGACAGACGGACACGGGACAGGGGGACGGGCACCAGCTGGTGGTGATGGACCCAGGGTGTGGGAGGGGGATGCAAGGAGCCCCCTTGGGTGCCTCTGGGGGACCTGGGCGTTTAAATGGGGTGACTGAAGGTCACCCACTAATAGAGGAGCTGAGGTGCGAGGAGGGGCTGGGTGGGGGCCAGCAGCAGCATCCAGGGAAGATGAGGAGGGTTTGCAGGAGTAATGAACAAAGATTCCCCTGAGCGACAGCTGAACAGGATCCTCCGGCCCCGGCCCGAAGCGAAAGCTGCAGGGACTGAGGGTGAATTATTTGCGGAGGTTTTCCGTGAAGTCAATGCCGTCATTCTGTGCTGGAGTTCACCCCTTCGCGCGCTCCCAGCCCCTTGGCAGCTGGGCTTAAATAGCCACATTCAGGCTGAATCCGCCCATTCAGGAGCCAGGGTTTGACCCCTCGGAGGAAACTGCTGAACGAGGCTTTTGAGGGGAACGCGGGGACTGTCCCCACCATGGGGCTGTGCTCCTCCCCGGGCTGGCGACCGGGCTGTCCCCACCTGCTGAGGTTCTCATGGGTCTGGACGGGCCCTGGGGGTCCCGGGGTGCTCCTGGGCGAGGGACAGGGACATGGAGCCGGTTGGGGACCTGCTGGAATCCCATGCGGCTGCTTGATTGCTCTTCCCAACATCCAGTTCAGTGTTGTCCGATTTTTTCCCTCCCCTTCATAGCAGTGTTTGAGGAAACCCCACGTTTGCCACCATGGTGATAAGTTATTTTGTCACTGAGTCTGAAGTGGAGAAGAAGAAATATAAATCCACCCAGATCACCCTTTTCCTGGGGCTGGAAACGCAGGAGACAGCCCGTACTGTGCAGACACAGTTCCTCGCTAATTCACACCTCATTTTTGGCTCTTGGTTCCCCCCAGATTTTAACAACTGTTGCCAAAAGTGATTGTGCTCATCTTATTTTTTTGAACAAACAGACAAATTAAAAAACCCCACCCATGCACACAGAGTTGCTCTGCTAGAGCAGTCTCCCCTGGTTTGGCAGAGCAGGGCTGTGTGAGCCGGTGCGCGTTACATCTCCCATGCTGGCAGCTTCCTGAATTTGAGAAAGCGTGGTCTCCGGTGCACCCCCCCGAGGTGAATCCAGCCTGGGACTGTGCCTGTACTTGGAGTTCAAAATTAGGGAAAATAGCAACATAAATCACAGTATTAAATTATTCCTTTTGTTTTGTTGTCTGCATCCTATTCCCTGCAGGTCAGGCAGGTTCAGCCCCTTTCTGTCTGTGTCTCGGTATTTGCTGGTGCAGAAAGCCTCCCCCCAAAGCGTGTAACGTCACGCGGGATGCTGTGGTTGATGTGATGTTGTCCGGTCCATCGCATCTCCAGCTTCTCCTCTGCCAGGGGAGAAGAAAGTGGTTTTTCCCGCGACACAAGTGTTCCTGTGGCCATCACAGCCCTCACCAGCTGGGCGATGGTGGTGTCAGGGTTTGCCGTGGGGTCGCTGCCGTGTCCGGCCGCAGCTCCTGTGCCGTGGTGGCAGATGCCTTCCCGACAGCGGAGCCACTGGCGAAGCTGTGAAGCAGCCCCACAGGATGCAAACACAGAAAGGATCCTTTTGGCTGGAAGCTTCTCTGAAAAGTCCAAAAATAATTTGGGCCGAGCTACCAGCCACCATCAGAATGTCTCTGCTTCAGGACCACGTGTGTCCTCGCCCGCGCCTCCTGCTCGCCGCGCTGTTGGACCTCTCTTAGGGCCTGTTTGTGGCTGTGACCCCCTAAAGAGGAGCAGTTCTTCTGAGTCCTGTCTTTTTTGCCGCATTTGTTTCTGACTCTGCAGATTTTTCTGCCATGTATTGAAAAAATGAGTTTGCACAGTGGCATGGCTCTGTGCTAGGGTCCGTGCTTCGGGAGCTGTGCCGCTGCACGCGCTGCACGCGGGGCACCGGGATATCCGCTGCTCCGAGAGCGTTCTGCAGAGGTGGTGGACGCTGCACTGGAAGCTGCTTGTTTTCCTGCAGGGAAATGTGTCGCAGTCTCTTCCTGTGCGTGCCAGGACACGGGGGTATTGATCGGCTGTTGGTACGATTCGGTGCATCCAGTAGTATTGCAGATGCATTTTCAACAAGACCGAAAAAAAGAAAGGAAAAGAAAGGAAAAGAAAGGAAAAGAAAGGAAAAGAAAGGAAAAGAAAGGAAAAGAAAGGAAAAGAAAGGAAAAGAAAGGAAAAGAAAAGAAAAGAAAAGAAAAGAAAAGAAAAGAAAAGAAAAGAAAAGAGAAAGAAGATGCTCTCTGCAGCCTCTGATGGTTATTAACACTGCAACATTTTCTAACGTGCTTTAAATTCATGATGACCGTGGATTTTTCTAACCCCTTCACTATAGTTTTGTTCCATTCAGGCTAAATTTCTGAGACTTGCCGCTTCTGTGTAAGAATTGCAAAACCTCCCAGCCTTATTGCTCTGTCCTCTTCCAGGTTACTCCTCGGCAGTCCAGAAGTTCTCCCAGACTTTGCAGTCCTTTCAGTTCGACTTCATTGGTGACACCCTGACGGATGATGAGATTAATATTGGTAAGTTTTCTTCTTTTTGATGCAAACTTTCAGTAACAGAGAATGTCTCTCAGAATTTGCCTGCGCGGATGGTTTTTAAACAGTATCAGGAGCCAGGTTGCTCAGATGCCAGTCAGCTGTTCCATGGAGTATTTTACAAAATTGAACATCCAAAGAAAAAAAGAAAAGCTTTAGTCAGGCTGCTGTTGAAGAGTGGCTGCAAGTGTGACATTGCTGATGGCCAGCAGCTGAAAGGGGAAGGAAGTAAAGCCTGTTCTCTTGATTGTTTTATTTAAAGCAATTTAAAGGAGATTGTAGATTGCAGCTTGCCCTTCAAAACCTGATTTCCTTTATGGAAAGTCTCTAGGTAGAACCCACTGGAAATGAGTCAGCCTCCAAATCTCGTGGCAACAGAGGTACTGTGTTTCCAAACGCCTCTGAATAAGGGAAAACGCTGGGAGGTTCAGAGGTGTCTGGAGCAAACAGCCATCCAAGGAACGGAGCATCCCTCCTCTCGGCTGGAAGGGACGAAGCTCTGACGTCCCTTGTCCCTGCGCTGCCTCTCTGCCTGCCTCCGTGTGCTGGGCACGGGAGAGGAGTAGAGCGCGCCGGCGTGGGCAGATGGTGTGGCGGGGCTGCGGTGTGGCAGGGCTGCGGGGAGCCTGTGGTGCCTGGCGGGCGAGGGAGGCTGCTGGAAGTGGCAGAGGTTGAACGGGGAGATGGTGGGCGGAGGAGAACAAGAAGAGATCACAGCAAATGTAAAACACTCTGTGGTGAAGCGAGCACATTTCCCTACTTCTGTTTTTCTTGGGAGATGTATTTGTTTTGGTTTTTCAAGAAGAGCTCCCTGGTTCCCCGGCTGAAAAGCCGGCGCTGTGCTCCTCCTCCCGCACCGAGCCCCGCGCTGCTGGGGCTGGGTGGCTGTGCAGGGCTCTGACTCCCGAACAGCAGCAGGGCGTTGACATCTCCGCAGCAGCTTCCATCTCCTCCGAGGGTGTGCGCAGGAGCTCATTTGATGTGCAGGATATGGGAGTGAAGCAGAACGTTCCCCAGCACTTCTTATCGTACTTGAGGGAATGTGTTTGATCTGTAAATACAACTAAGGGGGCACTTTTTTCTTTTCATGTGGGCAGACAGCGGGCTGACACCCCTGCACATCGGGCGGTGGCTTTGAACACTGGAAGGGGGAGGCAGGGTGCAGGCGCTGGGCTGGCATGTCTGTCCTGAGCAGTGCTGATGTTAACTGTCACAGACGCACCCACATCCCTCTGCCTGTTACTGGCCCAGGACTGAATCAGCAGCTCAGAGATGAATGGAGCAGTGGAATCGGATGGTGTGTTCCTCCCTCCCAGGCATGGGAACCTGAAATCCTCTGGCTGTAGGCAGCTGCTGGTCTTGGCAGACTCCGCCGGGTCCCTCCCGGGCAGTTCCCGGTGTGGCCGGGCTGGCAGCGGCCGCAGGAGCCTCCCTGCTCTGCTCCAAGGGTTTGCCATCGTCCAGCCCGGTGCTCCCGGCCACTGCGGCTCTGGCAGCAGGGTGCAGCCTGAGCCACGTGTTCGTGGTGCAGGGACAAATTCTGCGACCGCAGCCAGGAAGTGTGTGCCTGGACTCTTCCTGCAGAGCAAGGGAAAAAAAACATCCCGTGAAAATTCTAGGCACTGACATTTTCCCTGAAAGTTCAGGGCTGGGTTCTCTTTCTGCCCATGATAATTCCTTTCCTGGCTCAGGGTCCCGGTGTCTGTGCACGCTTCAGGTTTCCCATCGTCCTGAGTAACCGCAGTGGAAATCGGCGTGTCGGCCCTGTGGTCGGGCGTAACGAGCTGTTAGGAGGCTGCATGTGCCGGGCTCTGCAGCCCTCGCTCTGGAGGAGGGCTCAGAAGTTACTGACTCATCAGGAGGGTTGTGTTTTGATGATGCCAGCTGAGGGATTGTGTCACGAGGCTGTGGTTTCTCCCTTTTGTGTCTAGCTCAGCAACTGCAGAGTGAGTCCTTGGATGCTGGAAGCTTGTACTCGCTGGCCACGCAGCAGCGTCGCGGCTGGGTCTCAGCAGGACGGGTACCTCTAAGGTGCCGCCCGTGCGTGAGGGCAGAGGGCCCTCAGCTTGCAGCTGGAGCACAACTGCATCCTCTCCCTGGTCTGTGGGATGAGCTGTTGCTGTGCATGCCTCGCTGTGTGCCTGGTGTGTTCCCTGGCGTGTCACCCTCCCCGGCCATGCATGCCGGAGCTTGGGATAACGCCCTGCTCCAGAGCACTGGTGTCAGCCAGGCACTCCCAAGTTCTGTGCGTCATTCCCAGACAGTCAGTCTTTAAATCGCTCAGCACTGCTCAAATGCCTCCTTGTGCTTTGCAGCGAGTGCAGGGTCCAAACTGCAAGCACCAGAGCTCCTGGAGATTTTGCAAAGCAAGGCATCCTGCACCTTACCCACGGTGGTGCAGGGGCGGGCGCCTGGCTGCCAGACTCGTCCCCAGCGCTGCTCCTGGCTGGTGCCGTGGGAACCTTTCCCAGCAGACTCCTGGGCAGTTCCCAGGTATGCTAGGGCAACAGGATTGTTCCCCGCAGGCGTTCAGCATGCAGCCACGCCGGGTGCGTGGGCAGGTGTTTGTCTTGCAGCCTCCTGGAGAACCGAGACTCTTGCGGTGCTCCTCGTTTTGGGGCTGTTAGCGCTCTTCTGGTGAGAGAGGTTTTCTCCCCTGCTCCAAATTCAGCCCCATCCTGAATTCTCCTTTGGCGGGCAGAAGGATGGGCTGAGTGTTCCCTCCTGGGGATAACCCTCTTGGTGTGTGCGGCTGCTCCTACCCACTCTCTATTTTCCCCAGGCTAAAAAAACCTCGTTGTTTCAGGTTGTTAAAGGAAAGGTTTCATATTATTTTTGTTGTGGTTGGACTCCAAGAAAAGTGCTGATCAATGAGATCTTTTTGTTTAATTTTTAACATTTTGGGGCGTGGTATCAATGTCTGTGACCGTTTCTACACCTGCTGCCTTTCCTTTGAAGGTACACGGACTTTGTGCCTCCTGTCACTGAACATAATCCGTGTCATTCCAGGCTGTTTTCATTTTACAGGAGTGTCTCCGTTATCTCCTGCATCACTCCGGGAGCAGCCCCTCCTCTCCGGTGCGTGGCCAGCCTTTACCCATGGCCTCGCTCACTTTCTGTCAGAAGGGGCTCCCTCCTCTCTGGTTTTTGGTGATCCTTTAGACAGCGATGCTGGGGTGCAGCCAGATTTGGGTACCCAGCTCCCGTGCCACACCCCAGCTCCGCTGACCCACCTCTTCTTCTCTTCACAGCCGAGTCCTTTAAGGAGTTTGCCGAGCTGCTCCAAGAGGTTGAGCTGGAGAGGTCCATGATGGTAAGATGATCTGAGCCGTGCTCTGGTGGTTACTGCCTTGCTGCAGCGTTTCAGCGCTGAATCGCGGCCAAACAGCACCACGTGCCTTGGTGTGAAGCATCCCATCGCAGGGAAGCTGGGAGTGCCGGGGCGTTGTGCTTTTTACCACGGTGCCACAGCTGCGTGCCCTAAGCAGCGAAGGGGAGGTGCTGGGCAGGGGGGAGAGGTTGTCCCACGCTGTGTCCCAGCCCTGTCCCGTGTGCCAGGTGGTCCCAGAGCCCCTGGACCCTGCTGTCAGCAGCCCAGGTGTGTCTGAGCTGGTAACAGCTGGCTTTGTGGTGAGACAGAGTGCTGAAGAGTAAGAAGCGAGATGTATTATTAGCTTTGGTTTTGCTGGGTGTGAGCTCACCGGTCCCCCCGTGCCCCTGCCGGCACAGCTCCCGTGGGGCGATGGGCTGCCCTCTGTCCCCCGCTGCGCTGTGCCCTCTGCCTGTCCTGAGCTCCTCCAGAGTGAGAGCTGGCTTCCCCTTTCACTCCTAATTCCAGGAAAAACACGAAGGTTGGGCTCGGTGGAGTGCGTTTGCAGCGTGCCAGGAATGTGCTGCTGGCTCTGCCGCCCGTTGCCTCGTGCGGCGCTGGGAGCTCGTGCCAGGCTGCGGCTGGGCCAGTGCCCCGGGGTGGCTGCGCTGCGGGGCCGCGGGCGGGCAGGGAGCGGGAGGAAACCAGTTGAGGGGCTGGAGGAAAGCAGTAAGATATATCTTTATTAATTACATCCCAGGTACAGTGGCTCCTTTGACAGTGGGTAGGTAGGTGGAAGGGATCACTGAAGGGATTACGGATGCTTTTAGGGTTGCCGTCCAGCTTTTCTGAATCTTGTGTGGGTTTTTTGCCCTCCGCTTGCAGGACCAGTCCTTTACAGTAGCTCACTCGGAAGGTTTCACGCTCTCACCATGCTCATCAGGTTTAATTACCTGAACGGGCTGGCAGTGTAGTGTCGTGCCCCCTTCCCTTCCCCTCTCCCTTCTCTGGAGCTCAGGACAGAGCCTGGTGCAGAGACGTGGGGATGGGAAGAGACGGCAGGTCATGTCCCAGTGCCAGGGTTGAGCTGGAGCCAGTGGTACAAGCTGGGGTGAGTTTGCCTGTGGATTCATGGGGAGGGAGCAGAGCATGTCCCAGGAAAGCATCTTTCAGACATCCAGCGGGACTGGCGGAGGCACAGGCAGGCTTCCCTTCCTCCCGAGCCCTTATTGTCATTGTCTGACAGCATCTGCGGTGCTCGCAGCAGTGCTCCTCTGAGTGACTTCACCTACAGACAGAACAAGTTTGCAGCCAGAGATGTTAAAATCTAACAGTTCTTGGCTCCTAGTCCTGTTCAGCCTCTATTTAGGAGAAAAAAATAATTGGTGTCTTGCAATTAAACTGTTTCTTTCTTTGGGGTATAGGTACAAAATGCTAGTGATTTGCTGATCAAACCTTTGGAAAACTTTCGGAAGGAGCAAATAGGATTCACTAAGGTAAGACTTGAACTCAGTTTTTTCTCACTTTGCCTACATTTTGGAAACAACAATTGCTGCACTCCCTTTCAACTTCATCCTTTCAGAAACTTCCCGGTGTAACGCTGGCTTTCAGCTTCTGGCACGAGACAGTCCGTGCTGTGACTTTTAGTCTGATTTTTCAATTGTAAGAGGCTCCAAAAGCTTTTCCTGAATTCTTTGGGTTCTCTTCTGGTCTGATTCCAGCACTGTCTCCATCCTGAGCGAGGAGTGCTTGTTTTGACTGGTGATCAGGAGAGACTCCTTGCTTCTTTCCCTCTTCTCCCCTTTGTTTGGTGCTATGGAGAATAAAATCCTTTCACTGGATAAGCGTGTGTTAGAGCAGGAGGGAGAAAGAGCCGCAGAGGCTGGCAGTCAGAACTTGGTTATAGTCATAGGGCTTTTGTTATGAAATAATTCAATAAAGCATCTAATGGGTCTTTCAGATGGACCAAACTTTTAAAGAAACAAACTTATAAAAAGCAAATACTGCACGTGTTGAGCAGAAAAGATTGTTTTTCCTGTGTCTGCTATCGAGAAGTCCAGGTTCCATGTTACTCAGCAGCAGCTTGAAACGGGGCTGGCTCTGACCCAGCGCAGAAATGGAGCTGTTTCGGAGAACGCTTGGGGCTTGGATTCAGCCCAACCCATCTGGAGTCTTTGACGTTTAATAAATACAGGATTTGAGAAGCGATACTTGATCGCCATCCTGCCCTGCAGAATCCCCCGGTATGACTGGGTGTGCAGAACGCCTCTGCGAGAAGCTGCGGCAGCGTGAGCGTGGCGGAGGCGGCAGCCGTGGCCATCGGTGCTGGGGAGGCAGAGTTCTGTGTTACGAGCATGTGGATGTGCCCAGGGCCGAGAGAAAACTCCCTCCTGATTGATGCATCTGCATTAACCACAGGACCAGCACACAGTTAGAAAAGAGTTGTGGGGACAAGGTCAAGCTTATTTTCCCCTCTGTGTTTATGGAACACTTAAGTCAAGAGGGCAACAGTCTGCAAATGTTGAGATTACAGCATTAAAGTGTCCTTCAGGCCATTTTCTTCTTGAGTAGCCCTTACTGTGTCAGGATTTCTTTATCCACAGCCCTGCACGCTCTCTGCTCTGAGAGCTGTGCTACCTCCTGCTCCGGAGGGGCCGGTGCCGGGCTGGCAGCCACGCGTCTCAGCACGGTCAGTGGCATGGCCCCTGTGGCGAGGTGGGTCTGAGCGCTTATGTGGATTCACCTGGGAGCTTACACGGCCCTTCCCCGGTCCCTGTGGATGGGGCAGGGTGCTCCGGAGGCAGGCGTCAGGCAGGGCTGCGGCAGGATGCTGCTCAGGAGCAGCCGAGAGAGGTGGTGGTGTGAAATACAAACGAGGGCTGCTCCGCATAGCGCTCTGCCCATGAGGGGTCCCTCCCCTCCACTGGCTCCACTGGCTATGGCAGATCCTTCCTGATTTACACCCAGGGAGAGAGGCCAGGCTGGGCTGTGGATCAGACCAGAGACATGACACAGAGAATTTGTGCCCTCTGCTTCGCTTCCCATGTTTTGGCAGAGTCGCCTTCTGTGAGATGTTTTCTGTTCTCGGTGCGAGATGCTGGAGCCAGATAGGAAGAGCCTCTGAATCGGGGCTTTGTGATGACTCTGGCTGGAGAGCCGCCAGCCAGTCTGACCGAGACATCTGAGTCGGCATTAACCCGTTTTCCCGGGATGAATGGAGTCTCTGGGTCAGATGGTGTGCTCCCACAGCGGGGAGCACCCGGGGGTGTCACGGGGACCCACCACAGCCACCCCCCTGCAGCCGCCTTCCCCTGCCGCTGCAGACCTGAGGCATCGTCGCTTTTCCTGTGACTTGATGGTAAATGTGTGTGTGTGCAGACCCCAAGAATGAAACCGGGGGATCCAGGATCCTGAGCTGAACCGTTTCTCA
The DNA here is from genome assembly GCA_011057875.1 of Pterocles orientalis. Taxonomy (NCBI): domain Eukaryota; kingdom Metazoa; phylum Chordata; class Aves; order Pterocliformes; family Pteroclidae; genus Pterocles; species Pterocles orientalis. The sequence continues at coordinate 1,755,277 of WKFP01014742.1, forward strand.
GCCCTGGCCATGGAACCTTGTTCTGCTCAACGCTGCAGAGCTGCTGCAGAGCTGGCGCAGGGCTGCGGTGCTGGTTTGGTGAGCGTGGCATCAACCAACGCGATGGAGACTGCTGCCCGCTGGGGAGGGCATGGGGGGTGTTGGGGAGGCACGGCATCTCTCAGGGGACAGAGCACATGGGCTGGTGGTTTTTTTCGTTCTGCGTTTGGTCATATTCACGGAGGCTGGGCTGCACGCGTGGTCCATGCAGGCTGTGAGCGTGGCAGGTTTTGTGCCCTGGGCCACCTCTGTTGGGCAGCAGCTGTTTGGGACCCTGGCGTGCCTGGTGCAGCCGTGCCTGGGCGGGAGGTTTGGAACCCAGCAGAGCAGCGTGTGGCATTGACACTGGGGTGGTGGGACACTTGGTAGCAGGGGCAGGAGGGTCATTAGCGGGGTGTGTTCACTGCATGTGGGGGAATGCAAAGCTGGATGGTGGGACTGGTCGTGGCCTGAAGCCCCCAGGAGCACGGTGGTACTTAGCACGTGTTCGTGACCGGCAGAGCCATGTGTGCGTGCTGCAGCCCGAGGAAAGCCCCTCCTTGCCCTCTCGCAGGACAGACCCCTCGGTGTAGCGGGCGCGGGGCTGAGCTCCGGCGCTGCTGCAGCAGCTTCGCACCCAAGCGGCACCGGTCCGTCCCTCCCTGCCGCACCCACCCAGCACAGCCCTTGGCTTTGGGTGTGCATGGCGTGGGTGAGCCTGTCCTGGGCTTGGGGTGCTTTCGTCAAGAGCCTTGCTGCAGTCATTAAGTTTAGGAGGATTTGAATAGAGGAAGTTTCATTCCAATTCCACTTGGAAGGAGACAGCTTTTTTCTAAAAAAAAAAAAAAAAAAAAAAAAAAAAAAAAAAAAGGAAAAAGAAAACACAAAACAAAACAAAAATGAAAACAGAAAGCAAAACAAAAAAGAGGGGGAAAAACTTGTTTGGACTCATTGTGAGCTGTTGGAGGAATGTTTACTACACTCTGGGATGCTGAATAAGTGCAGTGTTTTCCAAAAACTTCTTACATAGGAGATTACATGTACTCCTAAAAGCACTTGGTTGATTCTGTTATTCGTATTTCATTAATTTTAAAAGAAAGGGAAACTTCTTGTTTTTGTCTCTATGGGGGCAAGATCTGAGGAGCATTTTGGAGAATGCAGTGGGTGAGAAAAAAAGACCAGGTTAAACTGAGTGTGCTTTTGTAGAAATGCTCTTTCTACACCCCTCAACAGCATTTTACTTTTTAAAAATTATCTTTTTTTGTATTAGCCGAGTTAAACTCAGACATGAAGTATTTTTTTCCATATGAACATATTTCCCTTTTTCCCATTTCTGCCCTTTGCCAGAGGGGGCTGCAAGCCGAAGCAGAACCTGCCGCCCATCCTGCACCTTCAGCTCCTCTCCAGCAGCAGCTGGCCATTTCCCCAGACTGATTTGGGGTTTGAATTTACTCAGTGCTTTCTTCTGTATGGAGTGACGGTGAACCCATCACCGTTTGTGTTCAGTGCTGGCGTGCAGAGCTGGCCGCAGGGCTGGTGGAGTGGCCGCAGGGCTGGGCAGCCTGTGCTGCTCCGGGGACCCTGCTCCCTCCGGGTTACAGCCGCGTCTGCTGAGGCTTCGAGAGCGGAGCTTTCCAGGAGCACCCTTGCCCTGCCTCGCTCTGGGCAGCTCTGCCTGCACACGGGCGAATCGCCTCGATTTCTCTCGGTGAGCATATCAATGGGAGCTGGGTGGCTTCTCGGACTTGGCAAATGTCAGTGGGAAGGTAACGCTGTCCTTCGCTGAATATTCATGAGGAACTAATTTGTGCTCATGCTTCCAGATTGCGCTTCAGTCTGGGTGGTTTTTTTGTGTCAGTTTTTGTCTTGGTTTCCTCTGTTCGGCAGCCAACAAGCTGTTAGAAGCCTTGGCGTGACAAACAGGAGGGATTTGTAGTTCATCCTCCTGCTTTTCAGTTATATGTGAATTAGCCAGGGTGGGAGATGGTTGGCAAGTCCCCTTGCAGGGGCCAGCAGTGCTGCTCTGTGCTGTGCTCCTTTCCGCATGGCAGCAGTAGTGCTGCAGGAGCGAGCCGTGCTCCGCACGCCCGTGTCCATCTCGGCCGTCGTTCCCGGTCCCTGGGGAGAGCTCAGCGCTGTGCACCCCCAGCATGGCCCTGCTGGAGGAGGAGAGGTGCTCCCTGAACTGGCCTCTGGCTTTGGCAACTCCCGCTGCAGACGGGAAAGCCAGCCTGGGCTCCTGGCTGCTTGGGACCGGGCATCTCATGGCACAGGCGGGCAATGCGAAAGGGTGACTGTACAGAGGTGGGAATTGCTGCTTCACCAGCGCTTTTGCTTCTCTGGGTTTGGGTTTACATCTCAGAGGTGTTAGTCACGAGGGGGGTGTCCTGTTCTGACAGTCCTTCCTGGCACCGGCTGCAGTGCTGCTTGAATTAGGTTTCACCCTCAGAGGCCTCTCTGCTCCTCGGATTTGATACAGATCTGCTGTTATTCTGAGGCATGAGTTTGCCAACGTGGAGTTCAGTGCCCCTGGCTCTGCAGGGGATGGTACCAGAGGATGCTTCCTTCAGGGGTGCTGGCTCTGCAGGTCTCTGCCAGCACTGGGGCAATCCCTGGGGCGAGCTGGCTGCTCTGAGCGTGTCCTGCTCCGGACAGGGACGTTCGAGTTGGTGCCTCTGCATTTTTCCATAGAAATTGTGCTTTCGCGATAGTGATGCACAAGGGTTAGAGGGTCAGTGAGAACCAGCCCATCCACAGGGACCCTCGAGAGGTGAAGTCCTTGTCACACCGTGTGCTGTACAACAGCTCGGTCTGGGGCAGCGTCCCCTGGGCTGGGCTCAGGGTGGGTGCTGCGTGGTAAAACTTGCGTACGCTCTGTCTGCAAGGTTTGTGAGCTCTGCTAACAAAGAGATGATGACTTCCCTCCCTTCTTGGTTTCTGCTTTCGTTCTGAGACTCTTCATAAGCACACAACAAAAGCGTCAAAACAGAAAATTGCCAAACTCCTACCAAAGCTTTTCTTACCCTGGACACGTCTTTGATGTTAAAGTATTTGCCCCGTTATTACTGAACCATGTGAAAAGCACACAGCAAGCGGTGAAGAGGTTTTTGATGTATTAGTGTGTTTCAAGTTTACTTAATATTGAAGAGATGGAGAGGGGAACTATAGCTTGATGCTGGGGCTTTTGCCACAATGCTGACACAGCAAAATACTTCAAGTGCTTCTGCCACGAAGTATTGCCAGGGCTTGGTCGTGGGGTGTAACTAAGTCCAGCGTAGGCAATGCGTTGTGAAAGCAGAGCAAATGGGAAGCAGCCTCCTCTTCTGGGTGGGTCAACCAGGATTTTTCCATGGGAATACTGAATTGCACAAAAGATCTTGGCGTTGTTGCATGTTCTTGGCTGGAAAATGCCAATAACTGGTTCTGCTTCAACTGTTGCGTCTACAGGAAAGAAAGAAGAAGTTTGAGAAGGATGGTGAGAAGTTTTATTCTATGCTGGATCGCCACTTGCATTTGTCTTCCAAAAAGAAGGAATCCCAGCTGCAGGAGGTGCGTGTGGAGTTTTCTTCAGTTGGGTCTGGAAGCAACACCACCAGCTGCTCTAGATCTTCAAAGAGGGGGAAACATCATCCCTTTCAGTAACCAGTTAAAATTGATATGCAATTGAATCTACCTCAAGCCTAGATTCTCTGGATGAGACCAGGGAAATAGAGGTGGTAGTTGTGGCTTTATGCATTGTCATCGCTTGTTCTCACCCTATAGCGTGAGGCAGTGACCAGTTGTACTGGCACAGCTGGTGACTGGCCCCCCTTTCAGCTGGATTAGGGAACTCATCAGGCAGAAGAACAACTGGTTACTATTGATTTTGCAGCATAGGTTCCTGCCTAGCTCGCAATGCTCGCAGGGCACAAGGGGGATACCCCGTGGAGCTGCTGCTGCTGGCAAACGTGCTGCGGTAAGAACAGAGAGCCCTGGCTGTGCCAGCCCACGTCGGAGTGGCTGGATCAAATCAGATCTGCCAAAGCGCTTGTCAGATCAGCCTGTGAGCATCTTTGCAAAGCAAGATTTGTGTGAGCTGTGGTAACGCGGAATGCCACGTTGTCCTCCCCGGTGCTGCAGCTCTGCAGGCGCTGGCTTTGGGTGCAGCAGAAGTCGGGCGAGAGCATCATGACACATTGTCCTCAGCGGCGCAGGGCTGTGGGGGGAGAAGGAGCTTGTGCTGAAATAACAAATACGCCATGGGGGAGCCTTGTCCTTGCAGCGTGGGGTGAGGTTCTGGATCTGTAAATGAAAGGGAGCCAGAAGAGAGAGGAGTGGCCAACGCTGCAGTGTTCTGGTTCTGTGCAAAGCGTTCCAGCCCTGGGCTGGACACCTTTGGCAGGCTTTTTCTTGAGTGAGGGCAGAAGTATTTGTGGGCTGACAGGCAAATGCTAGTCAAATATTGTCAAGCTAGATGTGGTGCATTTTCTTTTTTCACCTCTCCCTCTTTCTTCCAGGCTGACCTTCAGGTGGACAAAGAGAGACACAATTTCTTTGAGTCCTCCCTCGAGTATGTCTACCAGATCCAGGAAGTACAGGAAAGCAAGAAATTCAGCATTGTTGAGCCGGTAGGAGCTTCCTTTTCTTTCAGGCCTTGTTGTGTGATGCTCACGTATCCTGGCTTGCCGACCATGGCAGGAAGGGATGAGTTACCAGGCTGGATCCGGTCCTGGGGAGTCTCATGATGGAGCGGGAGTTAACCTTGCACGCTTGGATTGCTGCAGCTTAACAGCCTCAGCAGTGTCTGCTGGAGCACCGGGAAGCCCCAGGCTTGTTTCTCACGTCTGTAAGTCGATCCTGAGGAACAGTCTGGATGCTGTAGGCAGCTAGAGGTCTTGTTATGAAATGCCTTGGACACTTTGTTGTTACCTGCTCTGCTCACCTGTCACAGCTCGTGGCCAGGTGGAAGGACCCTGCCTGGGGTGGGGACATGGGTGAGCGTGGGATCGAGTAGGGCTCGTGGATCTGCAGATCTGCTCTTGTTCTCCCAGCGGGGTCTTTCATTTCAGATGTGTTTTATTAAGACAGATGTGTGGGTGGTAGACCTGGGTTTTAGGGACATTGCAGTGGGTAAGTCATACTGAGATTTGCATCACTCCAAAATTTTCAGGAAAAAAATAGCTGTATCTGTAGTTTCTGAGCCCCACGTCCTGTCTGTCTTTCCTCTGATCAAAAATATCGAAGTTCACGCTGTGTCCCTTCCCTCCTTTGCAGGTGCTGGCTTTTCTCCACAGCCTCTTTACTTACAACAACCTGACAGTTGAGCTCACGCAGGATTTCCTCCCGTACAAACAGCAGCTCCAGCTCAGCCTGCAGAATGTGAGTTCCTGCCCAGCTGAAGTATTTCTTGCATGTGACTTCTATCCTCATTGAAACACCTCTGGTGGCAAGGCTGTTCCATGCAAAACAGACTGTGTTTGCATTGTGGGAGGTGCAGATAAAATTATTTCCGTCTCCGTTCCCATCTATTTTCTCCTCTCCTGCACTAGAGAGCCTGCAGGTGCTGTGGGAGTGTTTTTCTGTCCAGAAGGGGCTATTGCAACTGTATCATTTAACCTTGTGCATAAAAAACCCTGAGAATTTCTTCCAATTTAATGAGATTGAAATTGTACACGTCTTCTAAAACTGCCTCCAATCTTGATCTTAATGTATCGGCTTATTACATGCTTTGGTAAGTTCCTCCGCTGGCTAAGAATACTCATGGGGTAAAATATCAGTGTCCTGTTTCTTTTATCCTCAGTCTGCCGTGGCTGGCCCTCGCTTCCGTGGAACAACAGCCATAAATCTATGCCAAGCTGAGTGTGCTGCCGGCTCATTAATTGCTCTAAGTGGCGTTCCATAAAAATGCCTTGATTTTGTCCCCTGGGCTGACCTGACTCTCTGAAATGATTTCATGCCAAGCCGGGCAGCACGATCTTTTGAGGACTCAATGCCCGTGTTTGTAGGAGGATACGCCCATTACCTAAACAATGGTGCAAAGAGCAGTTCAGGTGCTTCCTTCTGCTCCACCCAGCCTGAAAATGGGCTCAGTTTCTGTTATTGAAAGAGCAAGAGTCCTCCCAGTCGTGACTCCTCAGCACCGTTCCCCTGTATGGTATTTAAACCTTGTCTCCTCAGTCACCTTAGGAGCTGGAGCTTTCATGTGAATTTGGGGCGTAGCTGCTGCATTTTGTACATGGGAGACATTAATTTCTGCCAAAGAACCTAAAATTTGACTGGGGGTCCCTGAAGCTTGCTCTTTGCTCCTCTTCAAATGTTCTTTTTGTCTTCCCTTAACAGACAAGGAATCACTTTGACAGCACGCGGGAGGAGCTGGAAGACCTGAAGAAGAGGATGAAGGAAGCGCCCCTGACCTGCAAGCTCCCTGGGCAGCCCACCATCGAGGGCTATCTGTACACCCAGGAGAAATGTAATGGTTTTATACACACCTGAATGCGTTAAAGAACCCATGAGCCTGGGCTCCCCGGCCCAGAGCCTGCTGCACAGCTGCAGGCTGTGCTGCACAGGGCGTCCCTGCCTGCCAGTGCCCAGGGAAGCACCAGCAGCCATAGCTGCCAGCTTTCCCAGTGCTGGCACGGAGCTTTCTCCGGGTTACATGAGCCGTGCAAGCAAGGAGCTAATTGCCCTGCGCTCGGGTTAGATGAGATTTATTACTCCACTGTAGCGCTGGAGAGAGCGGAGCTCTGGCAGATTGCACCTTGGCTGCGTTTCATCAGAACCTGTCTCGTGTCCTGCCCAGCTTGCCTCTCGCGGCGTCTCGGAGGGCATCGCAGCACAGCTGGAGTGTTAGCTGCAATGGGAGTTGAGCAAAACCTGTTGTGATGCTGTGTGGAATCAAATCAAGCCAAATGCAGTCTGTCACAGACACTCACTGTCGCTTTCCACAGCCATGTGAGTGTGGGACAAAGGCTGTACACAGAGCTGGGGCCTCGGGGTCCACAGACAACTCGCTTTGGGAGCAGTTAGGTTCTGGATTCTGTACACCTATGTATTTATACATATATTTGTATGTATCACAGAATCACAGAATGTTAGGGATTGGAAAGGACCTTGAAAGCTCATCTAGTCCAATCCCCCTGCCGGAGCAGGAACACCCAGATCAGATCCCACAGGAACTCATCCAGGCGGGCTTTGAATGTCTCCAGAGGAGACTCCACACCCTCTCTAGGCAGCCTGTTCCAGTGCTCTGTCACCCTCACTGGAAAGAAGTTTTTTCTCGTATTCAAGTGGAACCTCCTGTGTTCCAGCTTGAGCCCATTGCCCCTTGTCCTGTCACTGGATGTCACAGAGAAGAGCCTGGCTCCATCCTCCTGACACTCACCCTTCACATATTTATAAACATATAGTATATATATTATATAAACATATTTTTATATACTATACAAACATATAATATCCTGCTTTTAAAAGAAAACACATAGTAATTTTAGACCACAACAAGTGTTGCATGTTCCTGCTCGCCAGTGACTGTTTGCTGCCTCTATTTATGTTTCCCCTCCAAATCCAGTATGAAGGGAGTTGTTCCTCCTGACAGCTGCAGTTTAAAAACAAATTACAGAAAAAATATCAGTTGGAGTGTTTCATATAAAGATGTTCAGGTAAGACAACACAGAAAAGTGACAATAAATCCAGTGTGATATAAATAGGTACTTTAGGGTGTTTTGAAGATGCTGTTGTCTTTACTGCCAAGTTTTCATCAACAGGAAGAAACAGTGGTGTCTGTGTGCAACTGGCATTCGAGACACGTAGGATCCTGCCGGCGTAGGTCTTGGCTGGACTTGGCCAAACCAGCTTGGCTCGCAACCAGAGTCCCACAGATGCCCTTTCACCAGCAGCGTTTTGGGAGGGCGTGGGAGGTGGCTGCTGCCCTGCGCCCCTCTCCTCCTCGCCTCCCCTCCTGGCTCTTGCTGGCGAAGGCGGTGTACCCGTGGGGCTGGTGGTGTCCGTCCCCAGAGGAACGCGGTGCTCGGGGAACGCCGGCTGCGCCCAGCCAAGGTTCTGACCCTGACTCTGGCTTCCCATGTGTTTCTGCAGGGGCACTGGGCATCTCCTGGGTGAAATATTACTGCCAGTATGAAAAAGAGGCAAAAACCTTACGGATGACGCCCATGGACCAGAAGCCTGGAGCTAAGCAAGTGAGTTGGTTTGGAGGGATGTCTGCACGCACTGACCCAGCCATCAGTGCCACGTCCCGGGCAGGAGAGCCCAGCCCCGCAGCCGGGGCCAGCGCTGGTCCTCGGGATGTGCTGGCAGAGGGCTGGGTCCTGGGGCGGGCTGCAGCAGTGGAAGGGCTCCTGGGCACGGAGAGGAGGAGTGGGCTTCGTGTCCCCTCCATGCCTGGCCGCATCAGTGGGTGGTTTGGTGTCACCTGAAGGCAGCACCTCTGTGACGAGCTGTTCCCCCAGCCCCAAAGGACCTGCAGGGCGTGAGGCAGGTTGATGTAACGTCAGTGTGGTTCAGACAGCGGGGACTTGTGAGTTTGGTCTGGCGTGAAACGTCTGCCTTTCTAGACAAGCTGATTTCTGCAATGATCCATGCAGATGGGCGGTGGGCGTGCAGCCTGGAGTGCACGTAACCCTCTGGCAGCGACTGTGAGTACTTGAATGACTCGAGTCATTCGACAAATGCTTCCAGAAGCAGGGTTGCTCTGCCTTTGCGTGTTTGCACAGCCCCTGGTTTGGGATTGTGATTTCTGTTCTCAGGACTGGTGACAGGTGAGCAGGTGTCAGGAGAGGGCAGCAGCTGCTGTGCAGTGGGGCAGCGACCGGGGACACTGCTGCTTTCACAAGGCGCTTCGGTTTTCACCAGCGTGCCTGGGAGTTGCCCGCCATTCCTCGGCGTGACACAGGAGGGTTGGATGCAGGCATGGATGACGGACCGTGGCTCAGAGTACAGCAAGTGCGTCCAGCCGAGTCCACCGCCCTCCCCTGTCGTGGAGCGACGTCCCCGGGGGCTCCCCGGCTAGGCATGCTGCTCTCCAGCGCCTGAGCTCATGGTCTCGTCTTTGGCAGCCCTCTGTGTGCTGCAGCAATAAAATAAAATTTATTTTTTGGAAACCCTTGGCAGAGGCCTTGGCAAAGAAACATCCAAAACCTTGACTGGAGAGCTCTATTGTCATCTGTGCTGTAAACATGTCTAGTCAGGCCAATTAATACAGGGCAGGGGCTTGTAAAAATGGCAATTAGTCCCTTTCCCAAGCTCTTGCAGTTTGGTAATCTGCGCCTTCGGGTCACAGCTGGTGGCACAGCCCCGAGTGCCACAGTTACAGCAGTGCTCTAAACCCCCCAACAACCAGCACACACACACGGCACACTCAGGATTATCCTCATGGCGTGTAAGCCAGAGGGGATCCTGGAGGAGGCTGTGGCTGCTGTCAGAGGTCTCGCAGACACAGCGGCGGTGACGGCTGGGGTGGTGAGCGCACTCCAGGGTTGTGGACTCAGCCCAAGGGTCTGGGTGGTTGCGAGGTCTCTGGGGTGTCTCTGCAAAGCCGTGGAGGTCTCACGGTCTCGTTACAAATGGACTGAGCTGTCAAGTCATAGTGTCCCTTGGTTAAGGGCAGAGCTCAGCCCACAGGTGTGTTGTGTAGATCTGTTTGGACCACGAATGCTGTGTCAGATGCCAGATGAGTGTGGTCCCGGCCCTGCAGACCAAGCGGCTGCCTCTGGAGGCTGTTTGCAGCAGGGTTCTGCTCCGCGGGGGCTCCGTGCTTGCTGCTGAGATACTCGGCGTGTGTTGGCAGGGTAGTGCCGTGAAGTCCAGAACATTTTGTGGCTGAGGCAGGGAAGCTGGGCTCACAAAGCCTTTGATCTCTGTCTTTATTGATGTTGGGAAGGTCGGTGTGTGCTCCTGCTCCCGTTGCCGTTGGGTGCCGGGCACCCGCTGGGAGCTCTGCAGGTGGTGCTGTGCTGGGCTGCAGCCTGCGGGTGCTGAGGAACCCAACATCTGCTCCTGTGTTTGTCTCCTCTAACCACGGCTTTTATTTTCTCTCCTAGGGCACCTTAGACCTGACTCTGAAATCCTGCGTAAGGAGAAAGACCGACTCGATAGACAAGAGGTTTTGTTTTGACATTGAAACTAATGAAAGGTGAGACGCTTGGTATTCAGACAGCCTCCAAGCCTGCGTGGAATCGCTCTTTGGTGTTTATAAAGCAACTTTTGCTTCATTTTCCTGCCCGTCCTGGGTGAACCCTGTGCAGGTCCGGGACCATCACGCTGCAGGCACTGTCGGAAGCCAATCGCAGGCTGTGGATGGAGGCCATGGACGGGAAGGAGCCGGTGAGTGTTTGCAGAGCTGCTGCTCGGTGTGAATCCGCTGCCGCGCAGTGTCCTCTGCCGGCGGGTCCTGGGGACGAGCGGGGACACAGCCAGCTCCTTTCTGATGTCACCTCCCTGCTGTTGCTCCCTCGGTTCAGCTGCGGCACACCCAAAATGGGATTTCGTGCCCTTCTGCTCATGGCACAGCTTGTGATGGGAAGTTTGGGTTTCCCCCTTTAGAGCCCTGGTACGTCCCCAGTTGTGCCAGACCACCTAGGGACTTCCTGGGTCTGGAACACCCCGTATTTCTATGGCTCCCAACTCACTCTCCACTCCACGGGAGGGGATTTTTTGCCTGTCCCAGCTCAGAGCAGCGGCTGGAAAGTCTGGGCCATGGGAGCAGCCCACACCAGTGCCTGCTGGCAAAGCACCGGCTCCTGTGTTCTCCCAAACATTCTATTCAGGGCCAAAGTTTCGTGTTCAGTTTTTGGGAGACTTGTTTCCTAGAAATAGGTGCTCCAGTGAAATGTAGGAAGTCAGCAAAACTCATTTATTGTGTAGATAACGGTATCTTGCTTAATTATAAAGTGACATTTGTGTGGGAGATTGATTGCGATTGGCTTTGGATGGTTTATGGGGTGCTGCATTTTCTTCTGAAAAGAAATGTTAAATCCCATTGCATTATGTTTTTGTTTGTTCCTCCTCCATTCCCTGCCCTTTTCAGATCTACCACAGTCCCATCACGAAGCAGGAAGAAAGTGAGTCCCTGCTGCTGCTGTTCCTCTGAGCTGTCAGCGCTGTCCGGGGTCGGGCGGTGGGTTCCCCCGCAGACACGCTCGCCCTGGGGTGCTGCTGAACAGGCTGCTTTCCCTCCACGGCAGCAGCGTATCTTCGTTCCTTTTCATCCCATGGTGTGATACTGAGCCCAGATACGAATGAGTTGCAAACGGTCGAAGTTATGGATTGCAACGTGCAGTTTCTATTTAGCAAGTGCTAGTGGAATGCAGAGTTCAGTTTGCACCCCTAAACCCCAAAATAACAACGGGAAAAAAAGATCAGTGGGAGAATTTGAGGACATTTCCCTTAGCAAAGGTTGGAATAGGAAGATGGAGGTAGCCCTTACCTCTGGGCTTCATTAGCTGCCTGAAAACCTGCGTTCTGTGTCTTAGCGCTCACTTTTCTCAGCACTGCAATTAGCTGCCTTTAATGAGCATGGAGGTGGCGTTATCAGAGGCAGAAGCATGAAACCTGTTGTTTGGCTGTGTTTGCATAACGCACCTGGAAAGAATGCGACTCAGTGGTTCCCAAAAGTAAACACACTCTATTTTTAATAGATTAGTGCTAGAAAGACTTAAGTCGTATTATAGCACTCGGTACCAAGCACTGGGTGGATCTGTGCCTGACGGTGTCTTTGCTCACTCCTGTGCTAGAGCTAAGGTACATCTGAGCTTTTCATCGCTGTTGCTCAGAGAAGAGAGAATCGTTACAAACAACTCCCTGAAAATACAGCGGTTTCATAGGCTTCACCAGCACAGCCCGTGCTGTGGCTGGAGTTGGTCCAGATGTGTCTTGTGGCTGTTTTTTTCAAGCAGAATGTTGGTTTATATTAAAAAAAAAAAAGGAAACACACCCCCAAAAAATCCTAAAACTCCTCTCCCTGCCAAAAAAAAAAACAAACCAAAAAAACCTATAACAGCATGGTCATTTAGGAGGAATTCAATATAAATGTTTGCACTGAAATGAAAGATATTTCACGTTATAACTTAAACACTGTATATATATCTCCTGGAAAAACTATCAGAAGTAGTAGTATGGTGACAGAAGTTGAAATATGTGTGTAGGAGCAAATCCTGACTTTGTACCTGCTTCAGAATGCCTGCAAGACAGGCAGAGAGCTGGTCTGTGGTTAATTGGCTGGAACAAAACCCTGTGTTCTGCTTTACTCAGCATATCAAGCTGTATTGTTTTTGCTTCTTAATCTAGTCAAGTAGATAAGCAGAAATTACATGATCCTGTGATGTGGAAGAGCTTTAACTGCACATTTTGCAGTGCTCTGGAAATGATTAATCAACTCCTTATCAGACACAAATTCGCATGTGGCGAGGCTCTGATTTACGCTTTTATTATTAAAGACAGAAAGTGGGGTAGGGAGCACAGCTGTAACTCAAAATAGATGCAAGGAAAAATGGAGAACACATGCAACTAATAATTCCTTGTCAGGATTTAGGGCATGCCCGTGTTTGCACGGCGGGATGTACGCGATGCAGATGCACGCGTGAACCCGGCTCTGTGTGCCGAGCAGGGGCTGGGCTGGCACCTTCCCAGTGGTTTTCCGTGGGGAGCTGTGTGCCAGCGCTAACGCTGCTTCCCTTGTCTGTGGCAGTGGAGCTGAACGAGGTCGGCTTCAAGTTTGTGCGGAAGTGCATCAACGCGGTGGAGACGAAAGGTGAGGTGCTGGCCAGGGCAGCGGGAGGTGCCCCCGTCCCGGTGTTGCTTCCCGTGGCCTCGGTTCTGCTGTGTTCTCTGCAGAGAACTGGGGTTAGAGAACCGAGACGCTGGCTTTTAATGCGAGAGTGCATGTCGGAGGGGTGGACATCCCGCGCTGTTTGCTCTGTCGTTGTACCAGGTTCCGTTGGGACTGAATTTCCACTTTCATGCTGTTCTCATTCGTGGGTTTCTCATCTTTGGCTCTGAGAAATGCTGGGCAGAGGGAGAACAGCTCGTGCAGTCTCGGTGCTGGGTGTGGGGTCATCCAGCCCCGTTAAGAGCAGCAGGACAGAAGCACCTGGGGGATGATCTCTCACTCTCTGGTCTTTGTGAAGTGCCCAGCTCATACCGGTGTACATTGCCGGCATGGGCTGTAAGATGAAAATAAATCCCCCCGTCACAGCTGGATGCTCAGCGATGCAGGGGAAGGCGGCTGGTTTCGTCTGCAGAGCTTTGGGGGCTGCGGGGAGCGGAGCGGGGGGATGAGACCCGCTGGCAGGGCCGGGCAGGTGCAGCGGTTCTCTTTCCCAACGTTGGCTGATGGTTTCAGAGAATCTGCTGTGGGTGGTTCCCAGGCAGAAGCGTTTCTGCGGAGCTGACAGCCCGGAGCTGAGTGCCACTAGATGGGGCTTTGGGACTTCCCAGCAGCCCAGGACCCTGGGCTGATGCTCTTTGGTTTCCTCCCACGCAGGGATTACCACGGAGGGCATCTACCGGACTGTCGGCAGCAATATTCAGGTGCAGAAGCTGCTGAATGCCTTTTTTGGTAAGAATTAATTATTCCGTGCAACTAGATTGCTCGAGGTTTGTGTTGTTTAAGAGGCACAGAGAGGATGGGTGTTCACAGGGAGAAATGTCGAGCAGGGTTTTGGTCCCTGTGGCCCCTCTGGGACACATCTTCCCCTTCTCTGGGCTTTTTCTGCAGCCGGCTCCAGTGTCTCTGCCGTTAAACGGCATTTCTGTGCTGGTGGGCAGCCCAGAGTGAAGTGAGCAGCAGCGAGATAAAGCAAGGCAGTGACCCTGGAGCAGCAGGGACAAGCCTTCTCCCATCGTGTGCTAAAAATATTCCGGCATTTGGGAGTCACGTGCTGGGGACACGTTCCTCCCGCAGGCTGGGGTGCAGGACAGCGGCCAAGGAGAGATGAGCCCTCGCCGGATGACTAATGACTTAGCCTGTGGTTTTATTGTTTCTTGATTCTCACCCCTCCTGTGTGTAGCTCTATGGTTTCCTCCCCCAAACCCCCACCAGTGAGTGGCTTTTTCATTTTATTTATATACATTGCTCTGCCCCACCATGTACAAACTCCTGATGGAGAGTCCAACAACGCAGCAGTGACTGCTGCAGAAAGATTCCCTCCTGAACTTCAGGAAGGAGATAGATTGGTGGGTTTTTTGTCTCTAGTCTTTTTTTTTTTTAATAAATCATGCAGTTTATTTCTGTTGTCCAGCTGCCCCCCATTCTCCAGCCGGGTCCTTCAATGTGCTGTGGAAACGATGCAGTGAGGGTGGGCAGGAGCAGAGCATCCCTCCACGCTGCCGTGCCCCCTCCTCCAGGCTCCCTCCTCTCCCTCCAGCGAGAAGGAATGTTTCCAGAACAGCCGTCGGGGGAGTAGCTGCGAGGGAGGGATTGGAGCCGGACACTTAGATTACTTTGGATGTCAGAAAGCTTGTCTTGGATCTGTTGAAACGTGGCGTTTCTACCGGTCTTGGCTGTGCTGGGAAAAAACAAACTGTAGAGAATATGCCCTGGCTAACTTCACATCACTGCCTAAACGTCCCCTTCTGCTGCTCCCTGTGCCCCTGGTTAGAGCTGCCCCTCGGCCTCTCCACCATGCGGATGCTGCTGCTGTTCTGCTTTTCCCAGCCATGAGAGTTGGAGCTTCCATCGTCTGCTGCTGTAGCTCCATGTGTCCCGATAGCGTACCCTCCCTGAGACCCTGCTATTTATTAACAGCCTCAAAACCAACCTTATTTTAAAGCAGTTTTGTTGTTCTTCCAGATCCAAAATGCCCAGGGGACGTGGATCTCCAGAGCGGCGATTGGGACATCAAGACAATCACCAGCTCACTGAAGTTTTATCTCAGGTAGCGCAGCAGGTCACCCCTGCCCCGAGCGGGCGAAGGAGGGGGGGGGAGCTGCCAGATGTTAACATCTGCCTGCTGGAAAGGGCAAAGAAGTGACAGAGGCTTTGGGAAGAGGAATGGATATTTTAATTGTATGTTATTTTTTGAGAAATGTGCCTGTTGTAGAAACCCCCCATCCTATGGGGAAAGCTGTTTAAATAATACTGGGGGGAGATGCTCCTGGGAACCGGTGGTCCTGGAGGGTGAGCGGGTTTGCCTGTCAGTCCTTCGAGATTGGTTGTGAGCGGGTCGCGCCGCCCTGCCAGAGCTCAGTTTTCTTTCTGGTTATTGCAGGAACCTGTCTGAGCCCGTCATGACGTACAAGCTCCACAAAGAGTTGGTCCTGGCTGCCAGTAAGTCCCGCAGCTCCCTGCCGACGGTCCCTGGCCCGGCCCTGCCCTCCCCACCAGGACACATCGCAATCACTTGACAGAGCTCTGCCAGCCTGCCATTGGGGCGTCCAGCCACTTTCCCCTCCAGCAAAAGGAGTGACCCCCTCTTCTGAGTGCTTAATTGTGCAAGGAGGCGGTGGTATTTCTTCCCTTTCCTTTGCTATCGCAGTGCTCTTCCCTCTAACTGGGTTTCGTGCTCTTGGAGGGTCTGGAGAGCTGGGGGGTGTCAACCTGAAATCAACACAAGTGTCCCAGAAGAATTGTTTCTCAATAGTACTAATATATTTATTTTAAAACCTGTGAGGGGGTGGGAAGTGCTGTTGCCATGCAGAGAGAGAGTTCCCTTTGGGTCATGAAATTTGTCCTGGGATGTGTCTGCTGGGACATTCTGCTGCAGCTCTTGGGACTGAGCCACAGCCAGCGTTAAAGGAGATCAGCCAAGTGCACGCGTGTCCTGACAGGGCATCGCCTGTGCTGACCCAGCCGGTCCTCGGCTGTCCTGTTGTCACGGCTGTTTCGAATAAGGAATATCTCTGAACTGGCTGCGTCCTCGGAGCGTGTTGAGAGGCAGCATGCTGCGGTGGAGCCCGGGGGGTACAGGGAGCTGGTCCTATCCCTCAGCATGGAAGCGCTGGCATTTGGAAATTCCTGGCACCCTCGGAAAGGTTTTGGTGTAAAGCATCCTTTACACCCCCTTGCACTGCACGGGAGGGTAGGAGAGCACCCGCCTCTCCTCAGTTTGGACCTCTGGAGAATTAATTACACTTCTTCTTTCTGGGAAAGGAAAATTTTCCACTACCTACTGATTGTGCTCAAGCCCAGGATTTATTAGTTTAGAACTGGTTGAGCCCATGATGACTGGGTGCGTGCAAAACCACAATCCCTCCCCTCTCTCAGAAACTTGCACCATTGAGCTTCCCAGCTACCAAGATCCCACACTATTCTTTTCACGCCGAGTATTTTATTGTTTCTTGATTATTTATGCTTCTGATGATGACCTCTTTGGGTCAGGGACTCCATTTTTTCCCTGCGGGACATTTACCGCGTTGCTCAGCGTTGCAGATGATGCGATGCCCAGCAGAGAGGCATGTGCTGGTGTGCGGGGCGAGGGTGCGACGGGGAGCACCCGGCCGTGCTCAGAGGCAGGGTGCGACCCCGAGCTCCTTTTCAAGCTTCATTTCTCCCTCTTTCCACCTCATTTTGTTTCTCACAATGGTTACCCTGTTGCTATGTAATCTCACTTTCCTTCTGCTTCCCATTGCCAGGTTTGGCCGGCCAGCCCTGCGTTGCAGGAGGAACAGCTCCCACGGATTTCCTTTGGCTTTATCTTCCTCTCCTGTATTTCGTTTGAAAGTAGTGAGCACAAACTTTTCTTTGTGTTATTTCTTTCCAGAATCTGAGAACCTGGATTACAGGCTGGGAGCCATTCACGCGCTGGTCTATAAGCTTCCTGACAAGAACAGAGAGATGTTAGAGCTCCTCATACAACACCTCGTCAAGTGAGCAAACGTTCTTCTCTAGAGCCAAAGGAAGGGGAATAATGGAATCAGCAGCACAAGCCTGTTTGGTTTTTTTTTTTTTGTGGCAGGTTTGCAAAATTGTATCCACCACAGTCCCTCTAGGAATTTACGTTTGGACGTAAATTACATGTCAGTCTCTGCTCGCGTACGGGCACATTGGATGCTCGGTGGCACTGAGCAGCGCTGCTTCCACGTGTTTCCATCCATAAGCCACTCAGAAAGTCTGTTCCTCGATGATAGTGGCACCAGCACTGCATTGGGAAACGGGGGATTTCCTGCCTTGTCACACTGAGGGCAAGGGCTCCGTGTGGCAGCGCTGCCTCCCCGCCCCAGGAGCAGCAGGGGAGCGGGAGAGGGGCTTGCGATGGGCCATCCTGGAGCTCCAGTGCAAGGCGGCCATCCGTGTGGGGGTCAGGGAGGAGCAGGGCTTGCAGAAGCCATGGCTTTTGTGTGGCAGGGCTTGCGTTGGACCTTTGGAGAGGTGGTTTTCGAAACTGGACTGTTTCCGAAGCAGGCAGGGCTGGTCTGGGATTGTCACACCTGATGCTCGAAGGCAAGTGCCTGGCCCTTGGTGCCGTGGCCCTGGCTGGGGCCCTGCCTGCCATCCACCTCCAGCCTTTCACACATGGGGTGGTGTGGTTTTCGAAACCTTTCTGTGGAAGCAGCAGAGCTGAGAGTGTCTGGTGTGCGGTCCAGTGAGGGTCACGCTGTGCTTGTGGTCACCAGGTTTATTCCTTATGGCATTTACGCTTTGATTCTGTTCCTTCTCCCCTTCGTGGTGACAGAAACCTCTTTAACACCAGGGTACAGGGGAAACCCAAAACTTATTACACGTCAGCATCAGTCTCTCCTCTGGTCTGCTCCTGGAAGCAGGGAGCACCCACCGAGCTGGCTGGTGCTGCCCCGTGGGCTTGCACCTTCCTCCAGAGCCTGAAGGCTGCTGGACAGAGAGGCTCTGTTCTGGGAAAACAGTGGTTCTTTCAGAAGGAAGATGCTTATCGAAAGCCTCTGACATGTACTCCCTACATTCAGTACTCCTCCTTCAGAGAGAGGAAAAATTAAAGCCAAAAGTCGGTTGTGGATAAGTAGGATATTCCAGTTTAAATGGTTCCTTTTGTGTGTGTGCTGTGCAGATGACTGTTGGTTGCAGAGTTAAAAGAGGAGCTGGGAGTGGGAAGGGATCCAATAAAAATGCTGTCAGCATGTTGCTCTCCCAAACAGTTGCCCTGGCCAAACGTGTGTGTCATAGCTAGGGACATGTTTTATCTCTGGTAGGGCTGGGAAACAAATTCTGCTGCAACAAAATGAAGAAAATTGAAGAACCGATTCTTCCTGTGTCTTATTGTTCGGAATAAAATCTGTTTGAAAAAAGCCAAACCACGCCAAAACCTCTTCCTTCTTTCCCTCCCCTCCGCAGCATCTGTGAGCACAGCCGAGAGAACCTGATGTCGCCGTCTAACATGGGGGTGATATTCGGACCAACCCTGATGCGAGCGCAGGAGGACACCGTGGCAGCGATGATGAACATCAAGTTCCAAAATATCGTGGTTGAAATCCTAATCGAGCACTTTGGGAAGGTACCAGTGGCAGCCGGGAGCGCCTCCAGGCTGCTCCATCATCTTCGTGTGGCAACAATGGAGAGCCCTGGCTCCTCTTTCTGGAGTCCGGGCTGGGGTTTCTGGAGATAACGCGCTGTTCTGAAGTAGCCTGCTAGGCTGGGTGCTGAGGGTTCGCGTGTAGACGGCATCTTTCTGTCGTGTGGCGTTTCGTCCCCGACGGAAAGCAGAACACTCCGCTGTCTGCTGCGTTAGCGCTTTCTCCTCGTGGTGTCTGATGTCACGGTGGAGGGTTTGCGGGGCGGCTGGAGGATGATAGAGCTGGGTGTCAGTATCTGAAAACTTGAGCGGCGTTTGCGTTCCAATCAGCTTTCCTGATAGCAGCGCTAGGTTCGAAGGAGTGGGTTCAGCCCTTCAGCTTTTCATAAAACTTTCCATTGGAGCGTCCGAACGACTTCTTATGTCCTCGAGGAAGGGCAGGCTTGAAGCCATCCTTCACAGGAGGTTGTTTGGTGTGGAGGTTTGGGGCAGCGCGCCCAGGGCAGCGCACGGGCAGACGTGATGCTCCCCTTTGGGGAAGGGGAGACGAGGCTGAAGTGAAAGAGCAAGGCTCTTGCGAAGGTGGAGATGAGTCAGAGCAGCTGAGCGGGGGACCGGATGGTGGCGGGGGAGTCAGCTGCGGTGCCAAGGGCTGAAACCGGAGAAACGGGATGAAATTGCTCAGAGAGACTTTCGGGTATCCACACGAGAAGTTAAATCTTTAATTAAGCCAGACATCTCTTTGCTTGCTTTTAATTTCTTCAGCGATAAGGTTAAGTTAGGAACATTTATTAGATTGAGCTTGTCAGTTCAGCGTCGGCGCTCGAAGTGTCTTGGGCTCACACATGAGCAAACACTCTAGATGAGTCTGGAGGAGCAGGGACATGGTTTAGAAGGTGCAGTATGAAGACTCTAAGGACAGAGTAACTATTCATTAAGTCTTTGTGGATAATGACTGTTTCCACAGCTTATATTTCGGTGCCATGGTTAAATTAAATGAGTTGATCACTCTGGAAACCTTATTCACTGTACAAACCTTCTAAATATGAGGATCTGCCAATATCTGTGTACCTTCAAGTTGTTTAACTTGGATTTTCATTTAGAAGGCAGAAGCAGAGCAGAGGCTGCACCCTCCTCTTAAAAACAGTAGGTTACGGTGGGTTTTAGCGTGGGTTTCAGTCGTTGGAAAGCATCTCATGAAAGCAGCATTCTGTGGTACCCGTGTAAGCATCCATGGGGAACTTTCTTTAAAAAAACCTTATTGGACACTTGTCAATATATAGGAGTGAGGGCGATGTTTCAAAAATAGTGCCCTGCTGCAGGTCATCCTTTGCTATTTTAATAACTCGTCAGCTGCAGCTTTTAAATCACAGGCTCTTAATGTCACAGCAAACTCCTCTGAATCCAGGCAGGAGGAGTCCACCGGACTTTGTGTTCTGGAGTGGGAAGATGCACTGCCCTGCACCAGCAGCCACAGAGTGTCACCAAACAGCGACAGAAAAGCGGCTGAAATGGCCAGATGGGGGTTTGGGGCTCATCGGGGTCTGTGCCCTGGATGGGCAACTTGCTCTTCGGGATCCAGAAGGTTAAAGTAGGGGGAGGGGGCTGGTTTTCTCGCTGTTCCCCCATCGTGATTTCCCAGAACTGCTCTTTGGCTGGGAGACGGAAGAACATGCTTTTGGTTTGAATTACAAAAATTGTGTACTTAATCAAATCAGAATGTTAAATTTCTTTGTTTTAAAATTTTTCTCGGTGACACGATAAAATTGTTCTTCCATACCAAAGCATGCACCAAGGGAGCCGTGACCCTGCTCGTCGGTGGGTCTGGCACCAGCTCCCGTCCTCTGGGCTTGAGCCATCGTGTGCCAACAGCCAGGCAGGGACCAGCCCTGTGTCCTCCTAGAATGGGCAGCACAGCCTCGGGTCTCAGCTCACTCTTGAAAGCCTGATGTGAGCTCAGTCAATGTCCATGAGAAAAACACAAGAGCAGTTGGGTTTGGTCCTTAATGTGGTGGGTTAGATCTCAAGAGATTGCCCGGAGGCTTAATCCTTTTTCATCTCTGAAAAACCACGCTGACATAAATAAGAACCTCTGAATTAAACCAACCAAATAGGTGCCATATGACCAGCGAAGAGATAAAACTCCTTATCAGCATTGTTTCAATGCCTATATTTCATCCCAGATAATGTCACGGTGCCACACGCTTCATCGCGAGCCAAGAGCTGGAGGGTTTTAGCGTTAGATCTAAACCTGCGGTGGTTTGTTTGGCTGCTTTCTGTAGATTGCCTCGCCTCACTGCTGCGGAAAACTTGATATTTCTCAGAAACCATCAGCTTCAAAGCTTCTTTCCTCTGCTCCAGGATAATTTGCTTCTCCACGTTGCTTCCATATTAGCGGTTTTGCTGTGTTAATGAGTTTGGCGCTGCAGTGGGCGTGCGGGGTGCGGAGCCAGCAGTGGGGTGGTGGGAGAGCCCGTGGTGGGACGTGTCTGTGCGGCTGCGGTGAAACACCAGCTCTGCTCCTGGCCTGGGGGGTCTGCACACGCGCTGCGGCGGGGCTGGGGTGGTGGGGGTGCCCGCATCCCCCTCTGCGGGGCGGGGGGACCCTTGCTGCGAGGAGGCAGCTGCCCATTTGTGACTGTGTCTGCCTTCACAGATTTACTCCGGCCCCCCAGAGGACACCGCCGCCCCCCCGGTGCCCCCTCCCAGGGTGGCTGCCCGGCGGCACAAGCCCATCACCATCTCCAAACGTCCTCTGAGGGAAAGACCCGTCTTCTTTGGTGCTTCTGTGGAAGAGAGCGCAGGTCAGTCCAGCGTTCACGGGTGCTGTACCTGCCCCTGTCTCCGAGCACCGTTCCGGCAGCAGCGCAGATCACAGCAGCAGAGGGTCCTGTAGCTCAGGGAGAAAGGGAAGCAAAATAACAGTCCTGCATAGGCTGCATCGTCTCACCACTCCACCTCCACGGGGGTTTCTTGTAGCACTCTCCCAGACCTAACTAAGACCAGTTATTGCACGTGAGAAGCCCAGTTTTGGGGAGGAAAGGTTTTGCGGCTCCAGAGGCAAAAATGCAAAGTGATGCAAATAGAGCTGAGGAGCAGCGTGGGTGGGACGGGAGCGAGCGTGCGGGGGCCAGGGGTGGCTGTGTGCCGCTGGAGCCTGGTCCTGCCAGCACCCATCCATCCTGAGAGGGCTGCGGGGCTGGGCTGGCTGCTGGGCACCTCACATCCAGAGCAAGAGCACCGGAGCACTTCTCAGGCCCCAGTGGTGGTATTTTCTAGACCAAGTACAACTCTGCTGTTCCATTCGTTTGATTGTAAGGAAATGATAAGGCCCTTATTATCACGTCGAAGGGCACATCAATTTAAAATCATGTTTCTCTCTGCACACGATTTGCTATAATTGTCGTTGGAAGCTGTGCCCTGGATCACATCATCACCAAAGAGATGAAAAGTCTTTTTCTCTGTTTTTTTTGCTTTTCAAAGCTTTGATGATGTTTTAGGCTTTATGCTACAAGTGCACTTTTTGGCACTGGCAAAACATGATTGATTCAAATTGCTCTTTAAAATCACAAGGCTGCTTGTGTAGCTAGTGCTGGCCTTGCATTGAAATGTGTCTCTGAACGGGGAGCAGGAGTGTTATGGTTTGACGGTGCCAAGGCAGCAGGGTGCAAGCGGTTTCATAGCAGCGCTTCAGCATCCTCTGCCTGGGTCTCTCGCACAGCAAGCGGGATGAGACGAATGATTTTTGGAGGGATGTAACAGCATGGTGCAAAATTTCTCATAAGCAAAGAGTACTGGAAATGTAAAAGAAACCCCTAAGCTATTCTGTTACATTCAGTGTTCTTTCAGTTTTCTTTCTTCCTCAGCATTTGCATGAGCCACTCGCTGTTTGCATTTTGCTCAGAGTAAGGGACCATTGCTGCCAAAGCAGCCGTCTCCTCCGGACTCCCCACCGCGAGCCAGCCAGTCCCTGGGTCCCCAGGGGCCGTGCAGCCCTGGGGGAGAGCTCTGCGCTCCGGCAGGGCAGAGACCGCGACGCCTCCGCGCTGCTCCCTAACCACCGGCTCTCTGTCCCCACAGCGGACCGGCACGGGCAGACACCCAACGGCGGCACGGAGCCCCCCAGACCCCTGCACCGCAGCCGCCCGCCAGCTCCCAGGCCAGGGGGGGACGAGCCAGGGCGTCCCCCCATCGAGGGCCGGCCTGACCCGCGTGCCGAGGCGGAGGTGGGAAAGCTGGTGGCCAGGCTGCAGGACGGAGTGGCGAAGCCAGCCGCCAAGGCTGCCAACGGGCTGGTGGCCAGCCCAGCCCTGAGGACCTCCACGCTCCAGGCCAGGAGACCGGCTCCGCGGCCGGGGATCTACGGCAGAGAGGGTGAGCATGTGCCTGGGGTCGGGGCTCGTGCTGGGGTCCCAGCCCCGGGTGTTCATCCTCTTGTGGATTGCTGCAGGCGCCTGATGCCCTCCCCACTGCGCATCGTGCGCTGGGACGGTGGGAGCGGGTGGTGGGTTTCTGACCTTGGGTCCTCTTGGTGTAGCTCAGCAAGAGCAGTTGGATGAGCAGAACAGCTGAGATGTGGGCATAAGGGTTTGGTCCAGCCTTGGCCTCCTGAGTTGTCCCGTTTCGTTTTACATGGTGCTTCTGGTCTGTCGCTTACTGGGGGTGTGGCTGCTGCGGGGTTTCAGAGCAGCCTGCAGAACCCGGTGCTGGTGCTGGTCCTGGTGCTGGTCCCAGTGGTGGTCCCGGTGCTGGTGCTCTTTTCTGCTGAGCCCTGCAAGTGCCAGCAGCATCGGATGAAGCAGGCTTTCCGTGCAGGAGCTGAGCCTCTGCTTGTGCTGGGCTCAGCCTCGCTCCACGGACCCCTAAATTCAGGTCTGAGTACTGATCATTAAACACAAGTGATTTGTGCCCAGCCTGAGCAGCCGCAGGCACTGTGTATTGTCAGCGCTGTCCTCAGCAGAGATGAGGAAAACAGCAAAAGCCCTTTTCACCGTTCAGTTTCTGCTGGGACGGAGCGTCTGGCTCACCCGGGCTTTCCCAGGCACGCTTACTGCAACGGTTCATCTGCTGCTGCTGGATAGAAATAACAATCTTTATTTGTATTCTCATACAGAAATGTATTCCAGGCAGAAATAATGAGTTTGGGGCCAGATCTGGGCTGGCGTTGCCCATTTCAAGGGCGGAGGGTACGCAGGTGGCAGGAGCCGTGGCAGGACAGTCGACAGCCCCGACAGCCGGTGTTTGGTGCTGAGCTGTGTAACACACGCGGGACGATGGGTATAGCAGAAGATGGATTCTTTCTGCAGTGTGCCAGCTTTCCCTGTGCGCTTTCCAGTGCTCCTCACATGCTGTCAGACCCTGACAGCTTCACAGCCCTGTACTGAGATTAAAAACCGGGATGTGCTCCCGAGAAAGGACTCCTGCGTGCAATGGAGGGAAAGGAGAAAGGCTTGGGCAGCAAAGATGTGTCTGACTGGCACTGCTGGCTTAATTTAAATTTGTTGCATAAATGGTAGGTGGAAATCTGCCTTGGGAAGAGTAAGATAGCTTTTAAAGTTGGCTTGTATTTAGCGCTCCCAAGTTTTATGGTTTTGCGTTCTTACCCGCAGCGTGCCGACGGCGCGTCCTGGAGCTGCAGCGTAATAAACCGGCTGTGTTGATCCTTCCGCCTGTGCGGAGAGGAACACTGAAGCAGCACAAAGCAATGCGACATCTGCGGTGACACGAATCGGCGCCAGAACGCTGTGCTGGGCGTTAGTGTGCACAGATGGGGGGTGATTCCCAAAAACTGGAGAAACCAAGAGGAAGTATAGGCTGAAGGATTAAAAACTGGCCTTGTACTGAGAAATTCAAAGGATAGAGCTTACCAAGGAGAAAGTTTAGGATCAGAATTTACAAAAGCAAGTGTGGAAGAGAGCTGGGTAAGGACTGTGTCTGGGCTCACACACCAGGGTGTGATGATAAGGTTCAGTAACTGAGGGGCTGAGAAAGCCTTGGTTAAGCAGTTGCAGCCGTTAATTACCAAACCAAACAGAAAAACAGCTTGGACTTATTTCTGATCAGAAGCAGGACTCTCTGGCAGTGGCCGCTGTCAAAGGGAGGATGTTGGGGCAGGCAGACAGACCTAAGCCTGTAACTTGTTTAACGCCTCTTTGTGAACATCCAGCCCTCTGCCAGAGCTGTGCACTCAGTGTTTGTCATCCTCATCCTCGCAGGCGAGTGCGACGGCGTCCCAAAGCCGCGATCCCACGGTGACAAGCCTGTGATAACGCGTCCCCCTGTGAGACCCCCGGACCCGCCGTGCAGGACCCCCGTCCCCCCGCGGCTGGAGCAGCGGCCGGACCTGATAGCGGGGACAGCGGAAGAGACGCCCGCCTCCGTGTGAGTTGCAGCCCTCGGCGGGCACGCGGTACCCAGGGTGGGCAGCCAGGGGCTTGGGGAGGGGAGACACGGTCAGCCCGGGCGGCAGCAGGAGGGGCTGGTGTCACCTGCCGGGAATTTGGGAAGAGGAGGAGAAATGCCAGTTGGTTCCCAGGGCCGGTGGCATACGATGGCTGGATGACACCGATGTGAGTGTGGGTGTGAATGCCGCATCAGAAAGCCTGGGAGAGGAGTGTGGCTGTGGCAAAGGCAGACCCAGGCAGGAGAAACAAAGCTCTTGAAGCTTCTCCAGTACAGCCCTGGGGCTGAGCTCTGTCCCGTCCCCTCCTCTGCTGTTGTCTGTGGGGCTGCAGAACCCCTCCCAGCCTGGCTCCCAGCAAGCTTCTCGAACTCGGCACTTCCCAGGCAAGGACATAATCCAGTTTGGACGTCACTTAAGGAAATTGGATGAAGTTCAGCTTCATCATCAGATTTCTTTCAGATTTTAAAGAGACAGGAACCCTGCTGGCTTTAATGTCTCCAGGTTGCCTTGTCGGGTAACTGGAGTGACCTCCCTTGTTCTCTTTGCAGGGTGGCCTCCAGGACAAAGTTCTTTGAGACAGCGTCCCGAAGGACAAGCAAGTAAGCCTGGCACTGGGGAGGGTGTAAATGGAAGCAGCCCTGCAGAGCCAGCCAGCTCAGGGACCCCCAGCCCTGACCCTTCTTGCCTAGTGCTTGTGGGCAGAAGATGGGTCTGGGCTAAACGCTGGAGCTAAATAAAGAGCACAAAGTGTAAAATGGGAATCCAGATACTGGCTTCATAGGTTAAATATAGAGCTGCTAAGTAGTAAACACATCTATGGATTCCCTTTATCGTCAGCGCCATGCTTGTTGCACTTCTCAGCTTTGCAAAGCGCAGAGGTAAGCTCGTGGAGCAATGATGCTCAGGTCAGACCGCAGCAGCCCATCGGAGGTATGATTCCCGGCTGGGGGTGGTCCTAGATGATGCTCAGGTCAGACCGCAGCAGCCCCTCGGAGGTGTGATTCCAGGGTGGGGATGGTCCTAGATGATGCTCAGGTCAGACCACAGCAGCCCATCGGGTGTGATTCAGGAGCGTGGGTGGTCCTCCACGCATCATGTGTGCAGGCGCAACTCTGCACAGAGGTGCGGTGTGACGGAGTGACAGCGTGGGCTGGGATGGGAGGGCTTTGGATTGCGTTGTGGCTTGTGGCAGCAGGTTTCATTTGTTATAGTATCTGCTCAAGTAAGCTTCAGCTTCCCACTTCTAAAGACCACCAGCTTCTGCCAAGAGTGAGAGCAGGTTTGCATGTCAGTCTGGTGGATGTTGTTTGCCAGTGTTGACAGTGAGTTCACTTGTATTGAAAAATAAATCCCTGACCTGACTGTTGCCAGCCCTCTGGTTAGGTGTGTGGGTCTGGGTTTGAGCTTGCTCATTGCATTGATTGTTTTTTTCGTATTCTTCTACTTCTTTACGTACAGTTCTTCATCACCACAAGGCAGGATCCCAGGTGATGAGAGCTGAGGCTAAAGGTACGTGTTTCTGACAGTAAATTAAATAATAAACCAAAAGCACGCATGTAACACAAATTCAGCGTTTATGGGGTGGTGGGAGCCCAGTGGAGGCAATGGGAGTCTCAAAAGGAAGATCAGGAGAGATCCTTGCTGCAGGGACCCTTGCAGGAGGAAGGTCATGGCTGGTGGGGGTCCGTGCTCTTTGCTGGGGGGTGGCCCAGCAGGGTGGAGGGAACCAGCCTGGCTCTGCCCTTGCTCTGCCCTCGCTCAGCCTCCTCGCTGCAGTGCGCAGGGTGAACGTGAGCGCTCTGCAAGCGGCGGTGCTGGGATCTGGGCTTGCTCTGGTGTGGGTTTGCCGTGGCTGGTGAATTTACACTGCTGCACAGAGCATGCTTGTGTTTATCTTCCAGACCTCGTAGCCACCTCAGCCCAGCCAGACCCAGGAGGTTTTCTGTGCTGGTGAAATGACGTGTCACAGCAAAGACTTTTCCAGTTCCAGTGCCCCTGGAGAGCAGCTGTCTTACCGGACGATAATTTCAGAGCACACTGTCAGAAGTGGCTCAAGAGATTAGAAGAGAGGTAGACCACGATGGAGAGAAGACCTTCCCCAGACGTTTGTGTTGAACTGATCCCAGTCCCTCCGCCGCTCCTCGCTGTGCGGGCTGTGAGGGATGCTCGCATGTGCCCTGGCAGGGGACTGGCACCG
Organism: Pterocles orientalis; assembly: GCA_011057875.1. Classification (NCBI taxonomy): domain Eukaryota; kingdom Metazoa; phylum Chordata; class Aves; order Pterocliformes; family Pteroclidae; genus Pterocles; species Pterocles orientalis. Next base: position 1,782,308 of record WKFP01014742.1, read on the forward strand.
GCAGCACTGGGCAGAGCCACCAGCCGACGGGCCGTGGAAGGGACAGCAGAGCATGGGAGTGGCCGTTTACCTGCTCACTTTTTGGAAAATGCACTTTGGCCAGGGTGACCTTGGGCAGACGTTGGGGTTGAATCGCGAGGGGCTGACTGCCCGTGTGTGGGTGCAAGGACAGAGCGGCTGGATTTGGGTTGCACCCCGTGCCAGGAGCAGCTCCTCCCTTTGTGTTACGTTTTCCTCGCTCAGTAAGCTGTAGTGCGTCTGTCGGTGTGTAGGGGACCAGTTACTGGAAACGCTGCTGAGCTGAGGACAGGAGTTGGGGGGACCATGGCACTTAGCTCTGCGGGGCGTCACTTCATTCTCCCTGGCGTCAGCGTGCCCCTGTCCTGGGAAACCGCGGCCGTGGCTGTGCCGGGGGCTTTGCCTGAGTGGGGCACATCCCCAGCCTGCGGGTCGGCTTCCTGGGCAGCGCCGGTCGGGTCAGCAGCCTCCGAGAGCGCGGCTGGGAGGAGATGCTAGGTAGTCCTCCTCCCCCTCCTCCCACGTGAGCCAGTCTCCCACCAGATCCGCTTTCCAGGCCCACGGAGAAGTTTGTGTCCCCAGGTTATTCTGGTGAGCCAGCACAGAGGTGGTGAGGAGCTGGAACTCGCTGAATGTGGGTCAGAGCCCAGCGTTTCTCTAAGTTTCTCGTTTGCTTGATACATTACTTTCCAATCCAGGAGATGTCCTGTGTCCTTTTCTCAGCAGTGGCCATGTAGATGATGCCCTTTGGTCTGGGGGGTTTCTCCTCGCCGGGACCACCCCTCGTACCCCCTTTAAGAGTAGAGGCTTGTTTGTGGTTCCAGCTGACCCCAGGGCTCGGGTGCTGAGCCGTCATGTTTCCCTGTAAATAGGCAGCGAGTGGCTTCCCTGCTTCCTTGCAGCTTTTGAATGATTTTCCTTGGGTGCTGGGAGCATTCCCGGGGGGCAGACATCCATCCCTCTGAGCTGCTTCCCAGGTGCTCCGTCCTCGTGAGCGTGCTCTGTGTCCTGCCTGGCGCGGGTTTGCCGGCGGGATGCTGCAGCGGTCCCCCATGCTGCCTCCTGACGCTTGCCATGTATGTGCATCCCGTGCCTGTCTGCTCTGTTGCTGAATGTAATTCTGGTGTCTGGACACGCACGTGCCGTGTCCATGGTGCTTTCGCGCCCTGGTGCTGCGGCGATGCCCCACCACTTGCTCCGGTGTCTTGATTTGAACAGCGGCACACAAAAGTGGCTTTAAAAAGAAAAACAAAACAGAACCCAGTGCTGCCAGCGCTGCCAGCGCCTAGGCTGGGTCACCCCCCCCGGCATCTCGGGGCTGCTCAGGGCTGCGGGAGCCCGTGCTGCTGCACCTCTCGCGATGGCCGGGGGGGTGAGCACCTGGTGTTCTGCTGGTCGGGTGTCTGAGAGCCGGCGAGGCTGAAGGAGGGAGCGAGATGCTCTGAGCAGCCCAGAGCGCTGGGATTGCTGGGGAAGCCTGCAGCCGTCGGACCATGGGGCCGAGTCTGCCCTTCGGGGACGGGTGGGTTTGCCACCTCCTGGGATGGCTGTCCCAGAGGGGTCAGGCCAGGGCTCCCTCCACAGGAGGCTGTTTCTCAAAATGCTCTCCCCTCTCATGAGGGTTCTTCGAGGCTGTCGGTTTGGGAAGCACCCGGGGTGACCCCCAGACCCTCTCCTGTCAGAACCGGTGGCTGTGGCATCCCCATGCTGCTGGTCCCTGGCCAGCCTCATGCTCGCTGCCCAGCACAGACCCACGGGACAGCCCTGGGGTCCAGCGGAAGAGAAGAATCCAGGAGAGTTTGGGTGTAAGGCTGCCATGGTGAACAAAGAGGGGAGCAGCTTATTTGAAGCGTATTTCGTTGTGTCCTTTTAAAGTCTTTTGTCACGTGTGTGCCTGCTGGTTTTCTTCCTCCATGCCCACAGCTGGGTGCTGGGGACCAGCGATGCAGAGCGGCGGGTGCTGGGCTGTGCTGGTGGCGGCTGGGGCACGGTCCCTGCACCCGTGCCACCAGACCAGCACGGCCAGAGCGCAGGATTTCCCTGGGCAGCGAGGCAGAGCCCGGCCACCCGCCCTGGGAGCCGTGCTGTCCTGTACAAGCTTAGAGTACTCGGAGTGTTTATAAAGTTTCCATGAAGTGAAAAACCAAGAGTCCCACGATGCTTTCGTCCTCCTCCAAGCCGCGTCCCGGTGTGGCACATGCTGCTGCTCAGTCCCGTGGGAGCACAGGACCCGTCCCAGCACTGCGGCAGTGGCCGACCCTCCGGTGCATGGCCGGAGCGCGGGGCAGGGGGTGTGCACAGGGGGGTTGTTCTGCCTGTTACTATGGTTCATAGTATGTGGTTTTTTTAATGTTTTCTCATTTTTAACTTCAGCTCACTGGTTCTCGTTCAGCTGCCTGTCAGCATAATCACCTTTGCTGCAGACACTGCACCGGCTTCTTTCCATCTATCGGGCGTCGCTTTCCCTCCTCCCGCCTGCTTTTCCATTCCTCTCCCCTCTGGCACTGCGATGTTGTGCGCCAGCCCAGCGCTTGGGTTTCAGGATTCTTGCTTTTATTTAACACAAAGACCTCTCACAGGAGAAAACGGCTTGCTTGCTTTCCAAAATGTGTGTGTGTGTGTCCTTTCCTGAACTAACCAAATCCCGTCTTAACTCTGGCCAGGTTTTTATTAACCCCCCGAGCGAGAACAGATGGCAAAATCTCATTTCTCCGATGATTAGAAACCTCCTCCTGATTTTCATCCTGCAAGTATTTGGGGATGTTTTTGCTGAGTTATCCTCAGGGTGTCAAAGGACAGGGCTGAAGGTTTGTCAGCAATAATTTGGGACAGGGATGGTGATGGTGAGCTGGGACCTGCTCCCCAGGGCAGCCGTGCCCAGGTGCTGCTGCAACTGGAGCAGGGGATGGAGAGTGGGGCGGGGACCAGCTGGATGGGGTGTGCAGGGGTGGGGGGCTGGGGAGCGGCCCCTGCTGCCCCCCATCACCGGACCAGCTGTTTGGCCAGGTCTGGCTGCGGCCGCGGTGCCGACTGCACCCAGAGGGTCCATGGGAGCCGGGGACTGCTGAAACTCCCTGCGGATGCACCGGGCGTTGCTCAGGCTCCAGGCTCGTGGTTGAGCGTAAAAATGCTTCAAACCTGGAACTAACAAAAGCTCCTTGTTGAAGCGGGAGAAAACCAACAGCATCATTGGGGAGTGGTGGCCACCCCTCAGGGGGTAGCAGTGGGTGCAGCCCCTTCGTGTGGCATCCCCCCCCATGGCATGTCTCCCCCTGGCCAGGGCATCTGCTGCCCAGATGGACCCAGGGTCCCACAGCCCAGGAAGCACGAGCTGAAGCAGCACCTTCATGGTTTCATTTGTTTGTTTTTCCTGGCTCCTTGTTTCTCTGAGAGGTTTACTTTCAGGGGTGTAATTTTTCCAGGGATGGATGCTTTCAAAACAAGAGCACTGCAGAGAAAGCAGCTGTTTTCTTTTTCTGTTAGCCCCTGTATGAAATGATCCTGGACTGAAACGAGCACCGAGGTGCTATCCCAACCCACAGGTGCGTGGTTTGCTTTCTTAAGGAAAACATTTTGATTTGATCTGAACAAGAAAAATATTTTCCAGCATAAGTAAAACCTTGTAGGTTTTCATACAGAGCAAACGATACCAAAACAAGAAATTTCAGAGCTTGAGGGTGGGCTCAGCCTTCCCCGAGGCAGCAGGCGGAGAGGTTAAAGGCGCGCTGCGGTAGACACATCTACATGATAAGTTTAGAACTGAAGTGTACTTAGTGAGCTCTGACACCTTGAATTCATGTGCTGCACAGAGCCCCGTAAAGGCGCAGGAGTCCACCCACGCAGGGCTTCTTGCAAAATCAGAGCCTTAGTTTGAAGCTCCATCATTCTCCCTGGCCCAGCTCGCGGCACAGTTAACCAGCTGAACGCTCTGATTTAGGACTGGCTCTGTGCGCCGGACGTTTTCCTGGCAACCATCAGGAGCATTACTCTGCCTGTGCATCCATAAATCAGGAGCAGGGCCACCAAAAAAAAATCCTGAGATTGGCTTAAAAGATCAGGAGATGCTTTGAACCAGGAAAAGCTGCGATGTTTTTGATTTTCCTTGTATCTTCAGAAGGTTATGGAAGACGTGCTTTCAGAACCTCTGTTGGAGTCTGAGAGAGAGCTCCTAAAGGCAGAGGTTCTGAAGATTCTTGAAATCATATGTAAAACGTTCCCATTCCCATGGAGGCTTGGAGAAATACACCCCTGCACCCCCAGCACGTTGCACCCCCCAGGACCCCCATCTCCTCGCGCTCTGGCATCCTTTGCTCCGCGTCCTGCACCCCCTGGTCCCTCCCCAGCCCCGCAGACTCCCCCGACACCGCGCCGTGCCCCTGCGGTCGCTCTGCTCCACCGGGGACAGGACGGGACACAGGTCCCCACTCGCCCTCTCCTTGGCAGTGGCAGGAGGAGGTGACAATTCTGGGTAAGGAGCAAACCCCAGAGCTGGCTGTGGTCCCTCATGTCCAGAGCACCTGAGTCGGCGTGACCCTGCTGCAGGCTGCGGCTGCTGGAGCAGCACACTGGAGGGCAGAGCCGCTGCTGCACCGCTCCCGCTGTTTGCTCCAGTCAGGTGGGATGCCTGGGGTGCCAAGTGTGCCTAGACACGGACTTCAACAGCAGGAGAAACAGGTAACCCCACCATCAAAGGACTGAGTTCCTGGGGCTCGAGCATCCTTCCAGCGAAGCAGCAATGCCGTCTCTGTGCGGGACACACCTCAGCCACCACATCACATCCCTCTGCTCCGAGGGGTGGGGACATGTGGAAGCAGCCCCTGCCCTGCTGCTCCCCAGGAGCTGCCCTGCAGAAAGGGAAGGGACAAAAGGGGGTTATGGGCCGGGCACCCATCCCTGAGCAGCCGGCCTGGCACTGCTGCAGCCCCGCCAGGGCAGGTCCCACATCTCCGCACCAGAGAGACAGTGATGGAGCGAGTGCGATGGCTCTGCTCCAGCTCAGCCCCATGTGTGCGTGCTGGCGATGCATGGTGTTGGTATGTACCACTGCTGTGCAATTATACCCTGGGCAGTTCCTGCTCTTTGGGAACTGATGAGGTATTTTTTTTTTTTTCCCCCCGAGCTCTTTGGTTTGTCTCACAGTGAAGAAAATCTTGACCCTGTGCAGTATTCACATCTGTGCCTTGCATTAAGCAGGGGGCTGCTAAGCAGCGGGTGTTAGCGCTGGGGGAGCACAGGTCAGTGTTATAGGGAAGGTCCAGCAGAAGGGATTTACAACCGCTCACAAAGATACTGCAAACACCACCAAAAGGAGGAGGACACTGGCCTTTATTAGCTCCTTCCTTTGAGAAATACATTAATCAAATGCAATTCAATTGAAAAGACCCAAAGAGGCATATGTGAAAGGATTAGTCAATTGATGTGTAAATGAATTAACAGTTCAGACACGTGAGTAATAGCAAAATCTGACTGTGAAAAATAGCCTGTGAATAACCCAACATCCAGCCTCCCCCCCGAAAAACAGCCCCAATCCCTGGCATCTTCAACAGCTAATGTTCGTCACACCGGGTAACGCTTTACATGCACAGAACTGAAACAAAAGCCAAGCACACGCACAGAGCAGCGTTCTGACAAAGGCAATTCTGCCTTTACTGTACTTGAACAACGACAGATTTCAGGATTACAGAAGAGCTGAACAGCAGGCGTGAAGGCAGCCTGGTAGCACACACCAGCGGAGGGCTCACGCGCGACCCAAGCAGGGACTGAAACTGTCAAACAGCGAGGGGCAAGTGGTTCTGTCTCTATCCTGGATGCCAGACAGGCTCCTCTTTTTGGTTATGGGAATAAATGTCCTTCAGGGCCCATTCTGTGATGCCTGAGTCACAGCCACCCCTGGGCATCCTCCACCCCATCTCACCGGCCGAGGCAGCAAGCGTCGTGGCTCTCCAGCCTCAACGATGCTGTGACGGCAGGTCGCCTTTTTTCCTTATCCAATGTATTCAGTTCCAATTGAAAAAAAAAAAAAAGTTTAAAAAAAGTGATGGCAAGAACCCAACCAACATCACTCTCTCGAAGCAGAATTTGGCCTCAGATGGTATTAATTTGGGCAAAACACTGACATTTCTGAAAGGTGACTGACAGAGTCTTGGTGCAGCAACCCCCGTGCACTGATCCGTGTACGCACAGCTTGCGGAGGAGAAAGGTTCAGAATGCAGCAGCAACGTCCCAGTGAGACGGGGCAAAGGCTTTTTCCACGCCACACGTAGGAAGCTGAGAGCTTAGTCCTTGCCTCGGAACTGGGCTTAGGGCAATAACCAGGTTAGTGTGCCCCAAAGTCTCCCTGCCCGGGCTGTAGGCTCCTTGTTCTTTCTCTGGGGTGTTCCTGCGGTGCTGGCTCCATGCCGTTACGGGGCTGTGGTGGAGCAGCGATTGCAAAGATGTTCTGCCTTCTGACTGGCGGCACTGTAGCTGTGGGCTGGGCGTCCCCGGCCCCCCCCCCCCCCCCCCCCCCCCCCCCCGGCAAAAAAAAAGGCACCAGCAATGAGCTTTTTGGCTTAATACAAAGAAAATATATCAATATAGAGAACTCTTCATTACAGAGACATGTTAACAAATAAAAACAGCATTAAATTGCCACAGAACAGACCACCTGGCACAGAGAGCAGCTCCTTATAGATTTGCTGTGGGTTTATGTGTGGTGCGAATATTTACTTTTTGAATCACAAGTGTAGATTCTGCTGCCTTTCTGGAAGGGAACGAGCAGAAGCCTCTCCCTGCGGCGTGGGTGAGCGGCTCTCAGTGGGCACAGGACGGCCACAGCCTGTGCTGCTCCCCCCAGCCCCACACTGTCCCTCCAGAAAGGGCTGGAGCAGCCCTGAGCCCGCGGCAGGTCTCTATCCCCACCGCCCCAGCATCCCGCGTGGCCCCAGCGTCCACGTGCTCCATCATTCGACAGCGGGCACCAGGACGCGATGGGGCACAGAGTGACTCAGCCAGTCATTACAGCACGAGAGAGGATTTCTGTGCCTCTACAAGCCTACTTTGAAACTGGTAGAAAACAGCTCCCACTTCAGAATTCCAGGATTCTGCCCAAAAGTGCAAGGACACTTTGCGCAGTCAGAGAGGGCAGAAACAAAGGACATTCCATCGTCCCCCAAGTGCAAATACTACCCTTGCCTAACCAGCATCGGCTACACGAAAGCTGGAGAAGCAGCCACTGACACCAGCCTGTGCCAGCGAATGCACCGTCCATGCCAGGAAAGGATGGACCTTGGAAACCGGGCAGTACCTAACCAGAAAAAAGGATTAAATTAAAGGTTTCCATTAATATTGGCACACACTGACTCATTTCCTGAAGCACAGTTAGCTACACTCAGTGTGCAATCAGAAAAGAAACTCTCTTAGAGCATCAAATCGCTATCTTTAGCAATATAAAAGGGGGCATGCCTATATATATAAATATACATACATGTTTAACGTAGATCACTGGAACATCTCGGGAGAGACCTCCGCTAAGGGGAGCAACAGCCACACACAGCCAGGAGCTGCAGAGACAGCCTGTGCTGGCAGTGCCTCGGCCAGGGAGGCAGGGGACACCTTGGGGACCACCTCAGCACCCCTTGGGGACCGCCTCAGCATCCCTACAGACATGGTAAGGACCCAGCCAGCACTGTGCGGGACAGAGGGACCCGTGTGACACGAGCAGAGGTGGAAGGAGGAGGGCAGGGGTGGGTGGAGGGTGGGCAGAGGTGGGTGGTCGCTGGCCCAGCGCCGCTGCCTGCCCGGGGAGACACCTGCACCGTGGCATCCGGCTCACTGCTGGCATTCCACAGGATGGAGGAAGCCTTCCTTCCGCACTAACTAAAGGCGGACTCATCTCGCCTCCACCCTCCATCCCCTGGAATTGTACCTTCTGGGCAAAACCGCCGCTCCCGGGCCGCCGCCAGTGCGTGTGCTCCTTGTCTTCCACCTGCTGCCTGCCGGTGGTCTGAGCCATGACCCAGCGCAAAAGCCCAGAGACAGTGACACGGCCAGGGGACGGGGACACAGTCTGTCCCTGGCTGCACGAGGCAGTGACACCAAGGGGGTCCCCTTTCTTAGGGCTTGGCAAAAGTAACAAAGAAAAATACTGAAGCAAAAGCAGACAAGAAAATGCATAAGAAAACACAAAGACATATATGGCAGGACCTAGACTTTGGTATTTCTGAAGCTGCTTTTTTCCCCAGTTCCTGCAGCAGCCCATGAAGTTCAGCAAGTAAACAGCGTTAACCCCCCCAAAGACACACAGCTGCTACACACATCCTCCAGTCCGCCCTCTAATAATATCCTAAAAACTCAACTTTGGAATAAAAAAGGTGCAGAAGTTTACTTTGATGATGAAAAGACAGATAACACTCAAGCGCACCCGCCGGCAGCCTGGCTGCCCCCCTCCCCATCACCTGGGGGGCTTCCCATGGGCTCCTGCTCCCTCCTGGGCGCAGCCGCGGCTGGAGCGGCATCACACCCGCACCCGGCCGGGACACATGGGCAGCATCCCGCCCTGAACCATCCTTCACGTGCACTGGGTGTCCACCAGCAGAGCAGCAGATGCAAATCCCGATTAGGTTTGATTTCTTCCCAATCTCCCAGCAGAAAAGCACCCAGCAGGATACACGCTCATTAACTAATGAAAACTTCACCGACACACGCTTGTGCGAAAGCTAAAGCTCCCTGGAGGAGCTGCTCAGATTGCTCATAAAAATGCTCCTGTTGGTGACAGAGCTCAGGGCATCGGCAACCCCGCCGTTCATTGTGTTCTGCTAACAGCCAGAAAATGCTCAAGAAGAGAGGGAATGCACCAGCAGGACTTGTTAACTGGTTTAACATATCAACATCTAAAATGCCTGCAGCCCTCTGAAACAGGAAAAGCTACTGGGAACACCCTCCTGTTCGGGAAGGTCTCTGCGGATTCTGTTGCCCTACACGAAGGGATTTCAGGAGGATGAGTTCAACCAGAGCCACATCTGGCAGGGGAGGAAAACCCATTCACAAGTAACAGTGTCCACCGCAGCGGCGCATCCATCCCTCCCGCAGCAGAGCAGCAGCCTGTGCCCGGGCTGCAATCAACCACGGCAATTAGCAGGAGCTCATGCACTGTATCCCAAGGGCAGGACCAACAGCCAGAGTCCCTTTGTCCCTGCAGACCCCCGCCCAGCAGCTTTGCTCCTGCGATGCTCATCTGCTGGCATCAGAAAGAACAGTTGGAATAGACGGAAAACAAGTCGTGTAGCTAGAAACGCAGGGTCTGTGGCACCCAGGGGAACAGAGCTGGCAAGGGGCTGGGCTGGGGGTGCCCATGAGGAGGGGGAAGGTCTGAGGGCGTCAGGCACTTGCGGAGGTGGGTACGGCTGTGTCAGAGGAGAAGCAGCTGCTGAGGACGGGAGTGTGGCTGCCAAGAGCCCAGACGTTCGCAGGGCAGATGAGATCCAGCGTGACCGGCCGCAGGGAACACATCCCCGGTGATGAACAGCAGCCACCCACCATTTCGGGGGGGTTCCAAAGGTCACCGTCCCCTCCAGCCCCTTTGCTGACCACCCTGTAGGGCTCCACCAGCTAACATCGATGCTCATCCACGTGGCTGTGCCAGCAGGGCTGCGGGGCCGACAGCAGCGGCACGCTGTCCGGAGCAGACCCCACCAGGGTGGCAGCTGCTGTAAATTCATCAGGCCACAAATTCATCTCATGCCCCAACTCTCCACTGTTTCTCTGTTGCAATATTTTAACTCTTCTGCTTCCCAGCACCATAACGCAAAGAAAAAGTCCCGAAGGCGGCCAGTAAAGTCACCCACTTTATAAGGTTCAACCTAGGTTTATAGGTTCAACTTGCTCCTTGTCTTGTTCTGTGTTTTAAAAAAACAAAACAAACCCAACAACTGCTGGCATTTCTCCCAATCTCCCATGGCCCTGGGCCAGTAAAAGTCACCGTGGAAAACACCATGGAAAACTCGCAGACAAGAGAGCGCAGACACTGTGTCACTGCCGCCGTGCCACAGCCCTGTCCCCACACAGAGCGCGGCCACGTCCAGGGAGCTCAGTTCAGAGGTACCCCAGGAGAACAGAGATGTCGGGAGTCCCAGTGGGAAGCCCTGGGTCACCATCCGTGGTCTGGGCACCGCCGCTGCGGAGGGGGTTCCCCAAGGCACTGCAGCACAGAAGTGCAGAACAACAGGCGGGAGATGGCTGAAACGGGGCAGCAGGACGGCGGGTCCCTCCGGACGCTCACTGCGCGTGGAAGTAGATGGGCTTGACTTTGCCAGACAGGATCTTGGGCACCTGCACAGAGATGATCTCGGCCATCATTTCGGGGTAGTCCACGCTCACCATGTGCGCCTTAATTAACAGGTCAAATGTAAACTGATGCAGATCCTTGGCGATCTGGGAAAGGAAGAAAGGTTGTTCAGCAAGAAAAGCCCAGGCAGCGGTTTCTGGCAGCCAGCAGATGTTCACGGGGGCAGCAGGTCGGGCTGGACCTCGCTGCAGCAGGAATGACTTTCTGCTTGCAGACAGGTAACTGTACGGGCACGGAGCTGAGCCCCAGGAACGAGGAGAGGGCTGGCTCACGGCTCCCCAGTACCCCTTCCAGTCACAGAGAATTAATTTTCACTGCTGGAATCAGGGAAGATTCACTGCTGGCACTGAGCTTTTCAGCTGTTCTGCCAGGCTGATGATGGAAAAGTATCATCCACAAAGATTTTCACTGCTAAACAAGGAAGTCCATAGCCCTGGACACAAGGGTGACAGACACAGTAACTTCCACTCCCCCAGTAGCGTCTGTCTGTCCTCTGTCATTTAAACTGGGAGCACAGTGCAATACCGTCCCTGCAAACACGTGCCACAAGTTAAAAACCAAACCACAAAAAGACATGGACTTATCGAACAGCCCAGGCTGGAAGGGACCTCGAAAGGTCACCCAGGTCCAGCCTTCCCTGGGAAATGGGCCTGGGGGAGACCAGCTCGTGCCCTGTGCAATGGCACCATGAACACCTCCCGCCACGGGGACTGCCACCACCCTGGGGAGGTTGTTCAGAGAATGATCACTGTCACTGTAAAAGTTTCTTTTGTATATAATTTCTGCTGTGCATAGACAGACACTTCCCTGCCCTCTCTTACCGGATGCACGGAGTCCAGGACCTTGGTGAGCTGGTAAAACCGCCGCGAGCAGGACGTAGGGTTCTTCCTCTTGCAAGCGATGATACGGTCAAGTTCCTTAATGTAATTCATCCGAAGTTCGTCAAAGAGCTTCTGGTTCTTCAGGCCATCCACTGGGACTGGAAGGAACATGGGAAGGAATCAGTAAGAGCTGCCCAAAGAGCGGAGAGAAGAGCAGGAGGCAGGGACAGATGGGGTCAGTGCAGCCCCAACAGGACAGATCTGCCGCCACAGCCCCCGCTCTGAGCAGCTCGTTGGACTGCTGCTCCCCCCAGGACCCTTGCTCAGCCCTCGTTCTGGAAGAGAGGCAGCGTAACGAACCACAGAGCTCTCCTCCTGTGCAGCAGCTGACGCTTGGAGCTCCCTGAGACAGTAGCAGCCAGGCTGAGGAGCAGCGTCCCGCGGGAGATGCACACGGTGGACACTGGCACCCTTATGCTTGGCAGCTCGTCATCTCTGAGCAGCTCAGACTGAAGCAGAGAGGAGAACGTGCAAAGGACTTACTGATGCTGAAGAAGAGCAGAGCCTTCATACAGAGGAACTCCTGGGGCGTGATCTGGAGCCACCCGAACTCCTGGGAGAGGTGCCGCATCCTGATGCACTGGCTGTACATCCTGGATTTGTGCATGCGGTACCTGGGAGGGTGAGATGGGAACGCAGGGCTGGAGATCAAAGCACTGATGGGGTGATGGGGGGACACGTCCCAGCCTCGCCTGGTGTGTCCCCACTGCCCAGGACCCCGGCTCTGTCATCAGGGACTCACAACACACGTTTGTTTCTGTTTCTGCCCGCTCCAGAGGACCAACCACGCTGGAAACAAGAACTCAAATCCCCTGGGAAAAGGGCAGGTCTGTATGGACCGGCCACTTGCACCCAGCACTTGCCACTGCCCTGATGGACATGGAGCCCAAGACAAGGCTGAGGGACAGGGCAGAAGGACCAGAAGACATCACAACTCTCCCCGATGCTCCCGGAGACCAGGCAGAGCAATGCGAGGGGAAGGCAGGGCCCTCCTGGGCTTCGCTGGGCAGCTCGGCAAGCATGACTGCTCAAGCCATTCACTTCATACGGGAACGCAAATTCCTCGTCTTGTTCTCATCTGTCACCTCGTCTGACCCAGACAAAGCACAATATTTGATAGCTGCTGTTTCGCACTTACTCATTGAAGACCAGGTCCGGAGCGAAGTACAGCATCCTGGAATTGACATTGGTGAAAGATCTCCAACCCATAGCGAAAACCATGAGGGCCATCCAGGAGTACTGGATTATGGACATCTGGTCATCCACGTGCAGGTTGCGAAACCCTGTTAAAAAACCGAGAGAGGGATGTTACCAACTAACACCGGGTTCCTGCAGTCACCCGGCCTGTTTTCGTGCAGACCCCAGCTCTCCCGCAGCACTCCTGCTACAACAAGGGGGTCCCACAGCCCAAGGGGGGGGTCCCCACAGCCCCCAGGGGGGGGTCCCCACAACCCAGCCGGCTGCTTTGGCTCTGCTGTCAAAGACACAATGCGTTTATGTAAGGGCTATGAAAATGAATATGAAAACCTCTGCTGAATCGCAAGCTAAACAAAAATATAAATTAAATTCTAATGAGCATTCCCAGACGGTGGCTCGCGGTTAAATCCCCCGGTGTGTTCACAACAAGCGCACAAACATCACCGCCAACGCTGCACCTTTTTCCAGGTACTTGTAAGTAGTCAAATGTAATCTGGCTTCAAGAAAATCGTACATTATCTCAATTAAGGATTAAAGCATTTCTAACACCTCCAGTGTACGATTACAACGCACTGAGCCGAGCACTGCCTCATGCTTGGGAAGCTGTCACTGCACACGTGGCGTGGTTTATTGCTTAACCACCGTTGTCTGCTTCTCAGCGTGGCTGGGGAAAGCGGTTGTTGCTCCTAATCTTTGCTGTGAGAAGGATTTTGATGTACTTGTTCATTACCTTGTCATTAAGTTCACTGAAAAAAAAAAATATTTGCGCAAGCTTTATCAGTGTTTAAGGAAAGGGATTGGAACACAGCGGTTGTGTTGTTGCAGGACTTACAGTTTGCTTTCTGCTCGTCCATGTAAGCCAGTTCTAGAAACACAGTGGCCAACTGTTCTAAAAGGAGTCACTGTTTCAGTTCCTGAGCTGAACCGCCTTGAAACAAAACTGATTTTCAGAAACCAGACACCTGTCATGTCCTGGAAACCTCCCCACTCCAGGCATCTTAGATGATGTCTGGCCAAAATCACTGTAAAAGAAAATAAATACAAACCCAACACCACCATCGATTGTTAAATGTTTAGTATGGGCATATTCTGAAGAGACCCAAATGAAGATACCATCTACAGAAAGCAGAGCAAAAGTAAAATTAAATTCACTGGTGACTTGAAAAGATCAATGCATAACCTTTTGCTTGTGAATAGTCTTAAACCAGCGCAGTTTGGAAAGAAATCCTTTATGTTCTCTCTTGCTGCACTGCTGGGCCAGAGCGGTATCTTCCGAAGAGGTCAGCAACCCAACACCTCACAGGTTTCCATCCAGTAACACTTCCAATACAAACAAACTCTCATGTTGTATCCGGGAAATGTTATTGTCCAGAGAAGGGAAGAAGACGCACACTTCATTGTATCCTTAAAGGGTGTGCTGGGTGCATGCCAGGCAGTGCATTTGGAACAGAAAAGCAAGCAGGCAACGGTCTGACCGCTCACAAAGCCCTAACGGCAGGGACACGGGCGTTCTGAGCTGCCCATCTCCCACACCACCAGGGAGGATTTCACCTGGCGACACGGGCACCGAGCTGCTCTAACGTGATGGGTGTCCCTCTGTCCGGCCGGCAGCAGAGCCGCAGCCCACCTGTGTCCGTCCTGCCCCCTACACCCCCAGCCCCATTATCTCTGGGAGCCTCATCTCCTGACAGTCAGGAGTGAACGGGAGACTTCTCACTTGCTGCCAGTTAAAATGATCTTTAACCGAATGTGTCTGAGCGCCGATCTAAATTCATTGTAACAGCCCCGCTGAACTGATATCCATGGAAAAGGGGAAATACATACTCCTGCCACTCACCTGGAAGTGGAAGGATTTTATGGATTTAATCAGATTTTTTCATTTTGTGTTTCAGCAGCTTTTCTGGCAAGCTGTGATTATTTCATGTTTCCTGTCCAGGGAAGCCACTGTTTGGTTCTACCTTCTCCCATGCAGAATTTCAATCGCACAGCATCCAAAAGGCCATCCATAAAATCTTCTCCACTGAGATGATATTGCTCCTGCAGGCACACAGGATTCAGAAATGCTCCCACCTGATGCTCTTTTATTTCTTTCTAGGCTATGAAACCTCGCTGGAAGATGTGCAGGAACGCCTCGCTGCATGTTAATCACTCCTGGTACACAGGTGATGCTCAGCGCAGGATGCGAGGTTGATAATCACCCACTAACCAATATTAATCTACTGCCAGTGTTATCAGGCTGCGGTTTCCTCTATTACAGGGGCAAGTTCCCCCTGTGCTCACCAGCAGCAGTCCCCGGGAAGCAAACCCTTTGCCCCTTCACATCGATCTGTACCTTCGCTGCTTGTGCTCAGTTATGCCAACGCTGCTGCCCAATGTGCTTTGCTAATGGGGAGCGGGCAGAGGGGAAAACATTTCCTGCGCAGCTCTCCCAGCCGCCGCCGGCCGCCTTGCAGGCGGGACGGAGCCGGGTTTGGCTGCTTGGCCCCAGAACACCCGCAAGATGCGCTGCAGCGGCAGCCGAGCCCCCGGCTCTGCTCCCGTCGCACCTCGCCAGCAACGACGATCGTTAAACAGCCTCTGGTCTCCCAACAGACCGAGCAAAGATCTGTTTTGAGAAAAACAACCGCATCCCGCTGTTTTAAATTGCTCGGCTTCCGTTTCCATGACTTCTCCCCTGCACGCGCCCGCCGAGCGCCGGGCTGCCCAGAGCGCCTGCAGGCTGGAACCGAAAACACTCCGGCTTGACTAACCAGAACAGCACTGCAATAAATCACAGATAGCAAACCACCTCTGGCTATGCAACTCTACCCAAAAAGCACAGCGGCCAGAGCGTGCACAGGGCAGGGGAGCACTGGGGCACAGCCGCCCGCTCCGGGGAGCAGCAGCCCAGCACAGGCAGAGCCCAGCAGCGGGTGGGATCCACCTCGGAGTGGGGTCCAGGCAAAGCAAAGGGGCTGCGCAGCCACAGCCTGGGGCTCAGAACAGCCACAGCGCTGCGGTTGTTTATTCCTTCCCTGGAAAACACCAGGAGAATGACCACGTGGCGAATTTGTGGTTGATACTGTTGAACTCCAGCACTGGCACATGGCAGGGGACTGCTGGAGAAAGCTGGGAAAATGATCGGGCTTTGCCTCTCGCTCCACACACAGCGATGCTGACGGCTGGGCAGGGATGGGGGGCAGCCAGGCAGCACCCCGCAGCGCCCACACCGGAAAGCTGGGCTCCATCGGGGTCCCCTGCCCTGTGGAGGGGGCTGCGGTTATGCTGTAACCACCCAGGGAGCAGCGGCTGCTCACACATAAGATCAGAATTAATCTTTCCCAGATGCCGGCGCTGGCAGAGGGAGGCAGCGGTGTCCCAGCCCGCATTGTCGCGCTGCCACACACTGCAGGGTCAGGGACCGGGAGCAGTACAGGAGAGTGAAAGCCTTTGATAAGGGGGTGGTTATGATGAAAGACATTTTTCAAAGCACTCTCCCCTTCCATTAGCGCTACCGTGGTTTTACAACCCAGCCCCAGGACTGCCGGTCAGGTTCGGTGAAGGAAGCCTGATGTTTGATGTAGATAAGCCATAAGAGAAAGCGTGATTTGTCCCTTGTGCCACAAGCTAGGTGAACCTTTCCTGACTCAAGAATACAAGAAATACAATGGGCTACTCTGCGTTAGAGAGTATTCAGACCAACACCCCTCCGGGGCCAGCGGACCAGCTCCTTCCAGGGCACCGCTAAACTGGGAATGTCCAACATCTGACCGCAGCTCATCACCCAGTTTTGGAATATCATGGGAAACTTACTCTGCCTTGGTTTCCTCCTTTGGTCACACCACCCTGCACACAAAGAGCAGGATCCCTCTTCCCTGTGGCATTCCCCAGGGAAGGCAGCTTGGTGTCGTCCCCACGCCCCGGGCACAGGGATGCTGAGCTGGGTCCCACTGCGCCCGGAGTGATCTCAGTCCCCTGCAATGTCACTCATCCACCGGCAACAGGCAGCAGGTTACAGACGGGTAACCGCAGGACCAAGGAGCGCATCCAGTGGAACACATCCATCACTGGGATGTTTACATTTCCCGCACCTGAGAGCTATTACCATTGGGAAACCTTCCAGCTCTAATGCACTCCCATGTCACAAACTCTGAATGCACCGTGAATACATCCCAACCGCCTGGCACACACGAGCAACCTGCCTGCCAGGAAGCAGCCCTTTGGGATTTTGTATCTCTCTTTCGCTATTCTACAATTAATTAGCTTGTGAAATACAAAACTGGCCCTGGAAGAGGAGCAAAACCCCTACGGGGAGAGTGAGAGGAGAGCAAGACCCTGAACCCCCCAACCAGCACCAGCCCCTCCTGGGCGGGGAAGCCCCGAGACAAGGCTGCAGCCTGGGGGCTATCAGCGGGGCCAGACCTGAAAGCACAAGTTTCTCCATCCTTTGAACCAGCCACCCCAAGGAGTTTATGGAGAGATTGCGCAGCCAGGCGCCCAGGGAAGATGCTCTCCCGAGCACCTGTGGGACGGGGGGACCCAGGCTGCAGACCCCCTCCTGCGAAGCAAAGGGGGCTCCAGGAAGGTGCCGGGAAAGGATGGGATGTGTCAGGTTCTTTCCTCACCTGGCAAGGCCTTCGCCCACTTGACCACGTAGACCAGCTGCCGCTCCCCCAGCTCGTTCAGGCTGGTCAGCAGGTTGGAGAAGGAGTCGGGCTGGCTGTTGTCGTGGCCAGCACACACCACGCCAGGCTCGATGGCCTCCAGGACATTGAGGAAGATGGGCTGGCACTCGTACCCATCAATGCGCGTCATCACCATCTTGGGCGCTTGCTCCTCGGTGGGGCTCAAGGAGCTGCCTGCCTCCAGCTCGTCTTGTGTCTTCAGGTTACCCAGCTTCTTCAGCTTGCGGGCTGCGAAAGGACACAGTTTAGTGTGAGACTTAAAAAAAAAAAAAAAAGCTTCAGGTTTCTTGGCCTTCAGCTCCATCACTTATATTTACGAGGAAAGGAAAACTGACGACCAGCAGCAGCTACTCCTCCAGCACACACCACCCAAAGAGTGCCCGGCATCCCAGACCTCACGTATGGACAAAGGAGCACACACTGTGCAAGGAAATCCATTTGCTCGTTAATCTTGTAGGGAGAAGAACAAGCATCACTTCAGTCTTGGCTGTGACTGGTCTCACATTAACCCCAACTTAGAAACGGACAGGCAGAACCAAGGAAAAGAGAGAAGAGGTGACCCCATTCAAACAACTACTCACATGCAATTAAAAGGGAAAGCAATGCAAGCAAATAAACTCAGTAGATAGACACATTCCAGGGAAAAAAAGCCATTGCACTCGGATGCTCAGGTGGGATTGCTCCATCCCAGGCCAGAGCAGAAGCGGGATGCAGCCGGGAAAAAAGCTGTCCCAGCCGGGGCACTGCTCTACAAACACATTACGGAAAATCCACTTTCCCAGCGAGCCCACCGACGAGGAGAAGCCTCAGTCTGCCGGCCAGCATCCAGGGGAACGTTGGCAGAGCGGGGCTGGGGCTGCAGCAGCCGGCGGCTGTGCCCGTGTCACCAAAAGGGTCTCTCCTGTGCACCTGGCCCCTAATGGCAGATGCCAGGCTGCCAGCAAGACACCCAGGAGCTTCAGATGCGGGAGTGCAGGATTCCTGGAGAGTCAGCGTTCCCCTAATTTGGGATCTGCATGACAGCACTACTCAGCACAGCGCAGGCGGGCAGGCTGCTGCAGGCAGGAACAGCTCTCACCCCTCACCGACTCCAAAAACCCTCATTAATTAAAGAAAAAAAGCCAATCGCTTAATTCTAGCAGAGAATACAACATTAAACCAATTGTCCTTGAGGTTTTGGCTCCTTCATTACATGATACTTATCTCAAATTTCCTTTCAGCTGTAATTAGAAAAATAAGCAGCAAAACATAAAAATGTCAAGTTAAAGTGCAGCTTTGTAAATCAACTCAAAACGCTGATCTCCAAGTAATGGACTTTGGCCGATCTGCTGTAGGAGCAATTAAGACAGACTGCTCTGTAAAAAAGGAGAAGAGAGTAATAAAAATAAGAGGGAGCGGCAGCAGAGCAGGGCTGCAGTGCCACATGCCGTCCCCCAGCCATCGCTGCTGGTGCGCAGCCGGAGCCCCGAGCCCACCCCGCAGGCAGCACCGGGATCCGGCAGAGCACCGACACGTTCCTCTCCCACCCCGGAGCTGATCCCGGGACAGGCACGGCCCCGCTCTCCCGGGGAGCTGTGCTGGGGCTTGCTCTCGACAAGCGGCACGGAAGGAGAGCAGCGCGGATGGGAGCCGCGATCCTGAACACCGAGCGGTGACTCGGGAAGAAGGCAGGAACCATGTCTCATGGTCGTGGCTGGCACCAGACCTTTAGAGCTGGGAGTGCTGCTGGGGAAGAAAAGCTCCCAGGCTTAAAAGAAGAAATAAAACCTGAACCATATCTTCCAAAGATGAACACTCAGCACCCATCAGGTCCTGTGCGTACACGGAGCCAAACCCACACCGTATAAAACACACACATGGTTTGGGTTAATGTTAAAATTTTTTTCTTAAAATTGAATTATGCGTACTAAAAGATACCGAGTGAAGTAGGAAGAGAGCAAGCGAGCATCCATGCCGGCTGTGAGACTGCTGCTGTAAACCAGCCGAGCAGCAAAGGCGGATGGTAACCGCCCCGATCAGAGCAGCCCTGCACCCGCCCTTTCCAGGAGCAGTAGCTCCACAGATCACCACCACACTGATGATCCCAGATGGAGAAAAGCTTCAGAGGTAACAAGTAGCTTATATCCAGTCACCTGGGCAAAAACCCTTCTTGGTGGAAGCTCCTACTGAGGAGCTACTGGGAACAAAAACCAGAAATTAAAGACAGCTGTTATACTTTTATTCTGGGGTGAGCTAAGCTAGGCAGAACTCTGCACCGTACTTCTCCAGACTAAGGAGGGATGAACCAGGCACAGGGAGCAGGACGGGAGCAGGACGAGGCTCGGGGAAACCTCGGCAGGAGCTGCTGGCACCACACCGCCCTGGTCACCCATCCAGCTGAGGCCAATGGAGAAAACACCGCACAGGCTTGGAGAAAAGCTCAGAGGACATAATCATAGGGCACCACGATAAAATATTCACCCCTGCAAGAACCCCTGGAGCACACTACAGCGTGGTTATCAAAGTGACACACGTGTTACGGAACCGACCGCCCGCCCGGCGCTTCCCGAGCTGCGTGAGGATCCAGCACGGAGCTCTGATGAGTGCTGGGACTCGGGGAGGTTCTGGAGACCTGGACAAAACCTGCTTTTGCACTAGCAGCCCCAGGGTTTCAGCTGCAGGCAAAATGTCAGAGGAGCTCAAACAAGACTTGACTTATATCCTGTTCTCTGAAATTTGCATTAACATCAACATGCGGCTTGTCAAAACCAGACCCTGCCAAGCTATCAATCTTTTCTGGCACGGTAATTTTATTTGATAATTATAACAGTAGTGTGTAGCAGACATGTTTAAGAGATCTGAGTCAGTCTGGCCCACATGAATTAAAAATCTCCAACGATATCAAATCAGACAGTACCGCTGAATGATTTTAAATCACCCAGGTGAGACATCTCAAAAGTAATTATAGATGTTGAAACAACATCAGACAGGTTTGCTTCTTATGAGGGTTGTTCACAGCCCTTTGCTAGTGAATGTCTACGCTATTCCAAACAGAAAATTCACTGTTTCACAACAGGGACAGCCTGCAGGCATGCAGCCCGTGCACAGGGCAGGATCCACGCACGGGGCAGGATGCGAGCAGCCGCGCGGCCGTCTGTGCCCGCAGCAGGACTTGCTGCCGTGGGAGCTGGAGGACAGGGCACCAGCAGAACCGAGCACACAAAACCCACATTATCACTTTCTGGTTTTTTCTTTTCCCTCCCTCTCCTTGGCCTTACAGTGTCGATCAGGAGAGAAGACTCTGTTTAATGGATTTCAGCTTGCAGGTCAGAGTGATCTCAATCAATAATGAAGTGCTTCGACGTATCGCCCGTTCTGTGCCAAAGCAGAGAGCCCTAAATCCGGCACTTGTGTGTCACCACCTCCTCCACCAACCACCCCCAGCTGCAGGGCTGCTGGTCCAGGGGCTCCATTATGCCCCACAAGGGACTGGTAATTAACGGGCAGTTAAACCCAACTGTCTGGAGCTTGGGAGCGTTTTCAAATGCTCTGCCTCTGCACTGTGGGAGAAATAACTGTGGAAAAACCCCTAGCGTGCATGTTTTTAACAATCGCCTTTAAACCGACATTCAAAACAAATGTAAAACAGACCAGGCAGAACAGGTCGGGGTGACCCAGAGAGCTTCAGGAAAAAAAAAGGAAAGGGGGGGGCTATCAGTATTAGCATTAACTTTGTCAGCGTGTCCTGCAGGAGAAGGTTACACTGATGTATGTCTTCTCTCACTTGAGGAAATTTCACCAGAAAAAAAAACATTTAAAAATAAGAGCGTGCTTGTTTTGGATGGCGTTATGAAACCTCCTGCTGGCTGCGGACCAGGGAGCTGGGCTTGGCTCCTCATCCCAGCCCCGGCTCCAGAGCCCAGCAATCCCTCAGGCAGGGTGGCAGCAGGGACATCCCAGCCCTGACCCACCTGGGAGGACCAGGGAAGGATCCCGGAGGAGTCCCCCTGCTTCCCCGGGAAGCCGTGGCTACCAACGGCCACCAGCAGCTATGAGAATGATGGCCATCGGAATCTCCTGCCAGCAGCAGGCAGGGCTCTGGCCAGGCTCTGCCAGAACTGGGGAAGCAGGTACTGGAACCAAGACGCAGACAGCACCAGGGAACTTCAGCAGCAAACTGCTGCTTGGTGGTGTCAAGGTACCTTGCTGTCTCCCACAGCTCTGCATCAAAACCCCCCCAGAGCCATGCCCAGATTTACCAGCCGCTGCTGCAGGAGCGCAGGGGCCGGCTGGCTGTGCCCTGCCCACTGCACGGGTTTGTTGGTACCCGAGCCGTAAGCACTGTTCTGGGGAGAAACGCAATGAAAACCACTGCTCCTCAATGAGCAATAAACCAGAACCGCTCTGGCAGCAAGTTCCCCAAGACAAGGTTCCAGCAGCTGCGGGAGGCGCTGCCCATCCCAGCAGTGGTGGAACTATTTAAACTAAAATGTGGTCACACCCCACCAGCCAGGGGTCCCCCGCGCCCCTCTGCGCTGATTCCTTCTGTACCACCTCGACCGCCCCCCACTTCACTGCTGGGGCTGCTTCATCCTGGGTCGGATCCATCAGCCCCGCTCTTCAGGGTATTTTCTGCCTCACTCTCACATCAAATGCACTCAGCAATGAGCCACCCAGTGATCTACATTGTACTTCCAGATTTTGAGCAGAAAAACCTCAGATTTGGGATCCCGGCACTCTGTCAGGTTTTGGTAGAGCTACAGGTTTTGGAACAGAGACAAACAGGAACAAGGATCTTTACCGGTGATAAAGGAGCTACTTCCATTCAGTGAAGCAACATCCTGGGGCTGCAATTTTATAAAGAAAAATGCCCCCTTCTGCCTGGGAAAAATAATCTTAAAGTGGAAGCGCTCTGTTCAAAGAGGCTTTGGTGTGAGCGAGAACCCAGCTTACCCGTCCGTTTACATTTTTTCAGCCTAACAAGGTTTTAAATTAAGGAAAAGAATGTTTCCTGAAACTCAAACAAAACTTTAATGAAATTCACCGTTTTGGTATTAGAAACCTGCAAATGTTTCCCGAAGCTCATTACGCTCCATCAGCCTCACTTATTCAGACATCTACTGACTATGACTCTGCCAAGTCCGTGCGTTATCTGCAGGACCAGCCCAGCTGCCCCAGCCCATCGCAAGCACCCAGGGACGTTATTTGGACCATACCTCCGAGCGTCATCCCCGCTTCGTAGCACTTCCGCAGGCGGCAGGACGGGCAGTTTTTCCTTCGGAATTTGTCGATGGTGCAGTCATTCCGGCTGGCACAGAGGTATTTCTGTTTACCTGCAAACACCAGAGGAGATGGCAGATGAGTGGTGGGCACCGACCAGAGCAGGTTTACACGGAGACATGGGCTCATGCTTCCCCAGCATCACCATGGTGATGGGAAATGGGAAGGGGAAATGGGAAGGGGAAATGGGAAGGGGAAATGGGAAGGGGAAATGGGAAGGGGAAATGGGAAGGGGAAATGGGAAGGGGAAATGGGAAGGGGAAATGGGAAGGGGAAATGGGAAGGGGAAAGGAAGAGCGTATCAGTGACCACCCTGCACTGTGCAGCACAGCAGGGGCAGTCAATAAACAGCAACTAAAAAGTCATGAAATAGGGGTAGTTGGGTTCTCATTTTTCACATGTCATACAGCCACCCTGTCCCCCGCCAGCCAGGAGGACATGGGGACCAGCGATGCCCTGCAAGGGAGCCCCTGCACAGCAGCAGGTTCAGGGGGCTTGCAGAAAATTCACAAGTTAGTGATTGTCGGACTAGCCGGTATCTCAGACTCACCTTCCCACTTGTTTAGAGAGAAGTCCCTAGAGCGCCAGCTTTCAGCTCTTTTTTGTTACTGCCTCATTTACTAAACCTGCCAAGAAGGAACTTCCCTTCCCGGCTCATCATTTGTTTCCTTGTCAAGTCCAAACACGTTAACTGGATCAGGATTTATCTGATGTTCTTCAGAGCGTTCCAAACTAAACCAGTCTCATTAAATAACAGAGCTGTGCACCTCAGACTCTGCAAAAGCACGGGCAACCTGTCTACGTCCAGCTTAACTTTTATTCATCATCCTGCAACTGTTTGTACGTTCTTACAGGAATAACGCTTCGGAGCCATCGAAGAGCCACTAAAAGGACAAGGTTGAATGCAGCCCCTTGATGTACCAGTTTTGATAGGAGATGCACTGATTTCACAACTCCACCTCCTCCCCACACATCCACAACTTCTGAAGATGTTGGAATCATTAAAAGTGGCAAACTTTTAGCAACCCAGTATCACAGACCTCACTGGCACATCTCTTGCTTTCCTATCCCAGCTCCAGCAGCTTCGTCTCCTGTGCCCATGGGCGGGAGGAGCCCTCGGAAGGTCCCACCACTCTCCCCCAGCACGGGCTGCAGCTCCGCTGGCACCCGCAGCCCCAGCTGCAGCATCCCACCTGCAGCGTCTCATCACAGCATCGCAGAAAATTCGTTACAACCAGCTTTGTCTCACGCTGTGTGCGTGGGGCTGCGACAAAGGGCTACAAAACACCACAGCCTGAGCTGCTCGGGACCTTCCCTGTTGAAAGCAGCTCATTACACCATCCCAGTGCCTCGGCTGTTCAGACTGGAGACATAATGGGGCAAGAGCGCATCGCCCGCAGCACGTGAAGCCCTGCTAAATGCTTTTAACACCGCTCCCATCAGCACCTCTTCGCACTCCCCTCCCCTGCTCATTAGCGGTGTTGAGGACACTCAGACAAGCCTGGGGAGCAGCAGTTACCGCAAATCCCAGGGAACACAAGCACCATCCTCCCTTTCAGCAGTTCATTGAGCAATAAACGGCTTCAGCAGAAACTGGGTTACTTGGAGTTGTTTTTGTGCGATGGGAGAGCAGTGCTGAAGCCATCCTCTCTCTGCTCGTACTTCGTCAGGCACACACATGCGACGGGCTCGGATGAACGCAAGCTTTAAGTGGCAGTCAGCGACTCGCCCCACGGCCACGGTACAGTGACTCCGCTGAAACGGCGAGGGGCTGCTTCCTGGTTCACCAAATAAACTCTTTGGGGCAGGAACCGATTTTCTGTTAGCTGTACATGCAGAGTCTGGCACTGTTTGCTTTAAGCTGTTAGCCATTAACAAAAAAGGAAACAAATAGTCACGCAGCGGCTTTTCACGAGTCTGCTTCTGCTCCGTACGAGAATAAGCTGCTTGCTCATCTTGTCCCAATTCCTGGGGATGTGGAGATTCCCCTTTTAATTCTTGGAAAAACCCGGCACCCTCATCACTGCTATCCCCAGCTGTGGATATGGTTTGTGAAACAAATCCATGACGCGGGAGGGGGACCACAGCGTGTCAGTACCCCAGCAAAGTGACCATCCTGAACCGCCTGCGCTCGCCCCTCCCGGGATGGCCGGGATGCTCATTGCCTCCGGCGCTGACCAGCACACCGTGGGACTGAGCATCTCTGGGGGTTACACCGGCAACAGCAGCTCCTCTGCTCTGTCACAGGGGTGTATCCCATCCCTTCTCTTCAAGCTGGGACGAGGACAGCTGTGTCACCTGAGCACAGCACGGGCACACAGAGGGGAAGGTGCCACAGGCTGTGAAAGCCCAGAGAACACAGAAGGGTGGCTGGAACACTGACAGGTTCCATCTGCCTTAACTAACTTCTCATATACAGAGACTTGGTTTAAATTTCGGGATAATTTACTCTTTCCACTTAAGAACAATCTGCAATCAGCTGTTCTTTATCTAAAGAGAAATGCACTGGTCTTTGCTTTACCAAGTTTAACACTGGAATGATTTCTTTTCTCATTTTCTTTTCTGTAAACAACAGCGAAGCTTTTTTTGTATCACTCCCAAGCAGAAGCTCTTGCTTTGCAAACCTGTAAGCACAGCTCTACGCTTCAAACGCGCTCTCCTGTTACACCCTGGTCCTGCTCTTCGCAGAGTCCATCACCCAGGCTGCCGTTACAAGGGGGACGCTGGCACAGCGGCAGCCTTGCATCCAGTCACCATCTGGGCAGGCGTGTGCCCAGGGAGGACCCCCCTCTCCTTCCCTGCTGATCCAGACGCTGTTTGCCGGGGGTCCCTCCTGTCCCACCTCGCGACAGGCAGAAAGATGCTCCTGCCACCAGCGAGTCTTCCCGCCCATCACACGCAGCAGGAGCAGAGGCGGCAGGCGAAGAGCTGTGCCCCAGCCTCCACCAAAAACAAAGACTGATGGAGAAAGGTCAGTGGCTCGGTCTGGAGAACTTATTGAACTAAAAGCAAGCAAAAAAAGATTTAATTGCTCAGCTCTCTGGCAACAAGCCAAAACCATACGGTTTAATTCCTGAGCTTGTCTGAAGTCAAACTGTCTGCTCCAGCCAGTAATCCATACGGGGAGTGACTGAAGGGGAATGGGGACAGGCTGCACAGCGCTCTGGCTGCTAGCCCTCACAAAAACTTGTCAAATACCGTGTTATTCTTTTCATTTAGCTCTCTGCTATTTAAAGGCAGCCCCATCAGGAGCACAGCCCCAGGCGTCCTAGCCCTGCGCTGCCAGGAACTCGGCACAGAGCTGGCTCTGAGCTGG
This sequence comes from Pterocles orientalis, assembly GCA_011057875.1. Classification (NCBI taxonomy): domain Eukaryota; kingdom Metazoa; phylum Chordata; class Aves; order Pterocliformes; family Pteroclidae; genus Pterocles; species Pterocles orientalis. The sequence goes on from WKFP01014742.1 coordinate 1,807,967, forward strand.
CCGAGGCGGCCATCAGGTCTCCTGCAGCCCTGGAGGGACAAGGACAGTCTGCCCTTCTTCAGGGATGGATGCAGGGGACACAAAAGCAACTCCCTTCCTGGATGGGATGGGACAACAAGAACCCCTGGACTGTCGGCTGATTTGGAATTGTGTCGTGCCTGAAGCGTTTTTCCTTTTCAGGGACAAGTGTGGTACCACCAGGACCAAACCCTGTGTTGTTAACTCATCCAACCCACCCTGACGGCAGAAAGGAATGCCCTGCCTCCTCGTGTCCAGAGCAAGCAACGTCTGCTGGGGCGCATGCACTTCTTCTTCTTTTCCCATCTTTTAACTCTTCCAGCATTTTTCTGGAAGAACCGGTTGGACTTAAGCTTGAAAAAACCCCCAAATCTCTCAACCATTCTATCAAAGCAGGGGTGACCTGCTCTACTGGAAACCACACGAATCCCTCAGCATGTTTCAAAACCTAAGAGGAATCGACATCAGAACTTCTTCAAAAAAAAAAAATCTTTTCCCTCTCCAATGCCTTAGAAGCCAGTACAGGTCTCTAAAACCTTCTCAAATATCCCCGAGCTACTGCCAAATAAGGTCAATATTATATTTGGCAAAGAATATGACACAAGAAAAACCACGTGTGGGCTACCCTCCGTTCCCCCCACAGCGATCCGCGTGTGCTGCTCCACAGCTCCCAGCCCACCGCCGCTCCCACCCCGCGGGGCTGCCGCGTCACACCAGGCACAGCGGGGAGCAGAGGCAGGAGAAATTGGGGAACCTTCCTCATCTACTCTCGTAAAAAGTCTCCAAAAGTGACCCAAGGTTTTCAGAGATGCACTTAGGGACTTTAAAACATGAGAACACACTGAAACACCAGCCTTTGGCGTTATTCCTCAGCTGCAAGAAGGAAAGGAAGGTGTGGCTGGAAAATCACTAGGAGTTGGGACAGAAATCATCACCTACCGCTGCTCTGCACTCAGTATTTATAGAGCAGTCTGATTTATTGCCTCTTCCCCGAAATAAGACTCTAACCATGCTCCTTAGGGTAACAGGAGACGAAACCCCACACCCGGGCAGGTCCCCCCGCCACGGCTGCTCCTCGCTGCAGGCGTCATCCAAGGGAAGGGCAACGGGCTGCCGCTGCCTGGTCCTACCCAACAAACATTTCTAACCCTCTGCAACCCCTCCGGGCTTAAAAAATAAAAAGAGGCATAAATATGATTTAAACTAACGATAGAACACAATCAGGAGAAGGAAAAGCACCGCAGCAGATGACCAAGAGTGGTGCGAGCAGCCCTGGCTGCCTGCTCCCCCCAGCAGCATCGTGCAGCCCCCCCGCAGCCATGGGGATGGAGCCCACCCCGGTGCCCCAGGACTCACCGGCCGACAGGAGATATTCCATCAGCAGTTTAGCTGACAGAGAGAGCCAAAACTCCGCTTACTGTAAATCAACAATAACTTGCTGAGTGACCAAGCGTCTCTTATTTACTCTGGCTGCACGAGCCAACCCCTTTGGCCTCACACAGAACTGGTGTGCAGCAGAGACATAGCTGTAAATTGCTCACTTGGGAAAAACACGCCAAATTTATGATCTATGGATATTATTTGACTGCCCTATTATGGCAACAGGATGCTGTTGTCCTCTATGGCACAGCCCCCATTCATCCCTCAACAAGTTGGCAAGTTCACCCCCAGCACAAGCGACAATTGAGGGAAAATGTGACTCTGACAACGCACAGGATTAAAACTAGAACTAGAATTAATCTAGAAGCAGTGCTCTGACAACAGCAGGGGAGCACCCACTGGCTCAGGACCTCTGCTCGACAGAGGGGTGACGCAAGGCGCAGGAGGGGAAGGTCGAGGCGAGATGCGCCAGAGGCAGACACCTCCACCCCCGTCGCTGGCCAGGACCCACAGCACTCCCTCTCCAGGGACACCACAGCCCGTAACACCATCGCCAACGGTGCGCCGGTGCACCGAATGAATTGTGTTAGCACAGAGGAAGAACGGTGACTTGCGCTGGTCCATCACCCCCAACACCTGGAGCATTACCTTCAGCCGCCCGTTTGAAGAAGACTTTGCAGCTCCCACAGGTGAGGGCTCCGTAGTGGCACCCCGATGCCTCATCGCCACAGATCAGGCAAGTCTTCTGAGGTGGAAAGTAATAGTCAATGGGCAAGACATGCTCGTGGCCAGCCTCCAACCTGCAGCGTGAAACAGAGAGAGAACAAGGGAGAGGGTCAGCACAGGGGGTGGGACGAGCTCTCGGTGAGCACGGCGGAGGGTGCTTGGGGACCGCTCACAGCAAAATCCAGCATTTCAAGGGTGGGACAAGGCTAGCGCTGGTCAGAAGGGAGACAAGCAACAACCCAGCCGAGCCTTGCTCTGCCCAGGCAGCAGAGCCTGCTGGGGTGTCCCTCCTGACAATGCGTGACAAAGTGTGACAAAGTGTGACAAAGCACCGGCACGGTGACAGCACAGCCTAGAAAGAGAAGATGACTGGGACTGGCTCTTACAGTGTTCATGTGATTTTGGCTTCAACCATGAAGCTTGTACATCAAACAAGGACTCTGCACACTCATTACACTGCACGATGCCACTCCACTCAGGTCACTGGTGTCACTGCACTACAGAGGGATTTATCCTTTTGATTCTTAATTTAAACAAATTAGTTTTTCCTAAGCTATCAAACACCCTTCAGATCTGCGGAGAAGCTGCTTTTGGCAGCAGGGGAGATGCTGAGCAGAATTAAAGTCACCGCCTGCCCGGGCAGTGTGGGGAGCAACAGCATTTTAAGTGATTTGCTAAAACCGTCTTTTTGTCAAAGCACCAGATAAGGCAATTAGCTTCTACCTGCCAGCAGGTCACCACAACTTTCTGGTCAAAATTAGAGCTGCTTTTGGTTTCTGGTATTGTTTGAATGCTTGCAGGTGAGCTCTTGGAAATCAAATTATATTAAGAGCGAATGTGACAGTGCCGGGAATTCCTGTGAAAAATCTTTATTCTCCAAAAAGCCCCATTTGGGCCCACAGTGTGAATAAACCCAAAATCCACCGGAACAGCAGACAGCCCTGGGAGAGACAGCAGCCTGAACCCACACTGTGCATCCTCTGAGAAGTCTTGCAACTTGTAGAAGAAGGGGTCGAACCCCAGTACAGACCCCAGGGCGAGGGAAGGCTGTCCTGGTGCTCAGCCCCTGGCCCCGAACCGCTGCGCAGTGCTGCCCAGGCTGGGACTGCTGCAGGCACCAGGCAGGTGGTCCCACACCACCCCACATGGTCCCCCACGGTCCCACGCAGCCCCCACCCCATCTCCGCAGTCCCGGAATGCCAGGAGATCCTACAGCCCACCCTCGCACAAGCAGTAGTCCCAGGGATGTTACTGGTAGTGGAAGAGCTTGAAGAGCATCGCTCTTCAGGAGACCTGGGGCAGGACAACGATGCACTCATGTAGGGGCGGCTGCCTGGTTATCATCTTCTGCTCAAATATTTTAATTCTGGTAACAGGAGTAGCTGCTTTAGTACAGACACTCCATCCCCTTTTGTTCCACTTCCCAAGAGGCATAAATTAAACCGAGGAGAGAGAGATTTTAAACGAGAAAGTGTTCCCTCGAGAACAGATGAGGAACCAACCAATATTTCACTGGTTTAAGTCACACCACAGGTTGAAAAATACTTTCTGGGGCAGCCAGGACTTAAGGGACTGCTGCTGTTCTTAGGTGAACAACTACCCGGGATGCTCGATTCCAACCACGGGCTAACTCTGTTACCGGAGCACTGCTGCGGTTGCCTTTCACACAGGTCAGGGCTCTTTGCTGCAGCACAGGGGTCTTTTCTAAGCCCTCGCACTTTGAGACTAAAGCATGAAACGGGACAATTAACGGTGAGATCAAAGCCCAGGCTCACCTCTCTCCCCTGACCCTGCTGTCGGCTCAGGAACGCTGCTGTCTCCTGTCCCCCACGAGAGCTATGCAGACCCTGCCTGAATTGTGGGTTAATAACTGGAGCAGCAATTTCATCCTCTGTTCTTAAGACAAGAAACATTTTGTGTGATTTTTCGTCTTTTTAGCAGCAGCAATCAGGGTCAATGACTCATCTCCAGACACTGCTCAGCTATCCTTCCCTGACAGTCTCCATTTCCACAGCTTTCTTGAATTCCTGACTAAATGGAGCAGATACAGTTGGCTGCAACATATCTGCCGTAATTAAGTCTTGATGCAACAAACATCCCCCTGCCTTGCCCCCCCAGCATCCCACCCATCCTCCTGCATCATCCCACTGTCCCATCCCCGCCGGGGTCCAGGACACGCCCTGCGTCACATCTGCGCCAGCACCCAACGCCGCACAGCCTGGGCACCGTGCTGGGGTGCTGCTGCAGCGCAGACACTGCTGAGATACAACCTGCAGCAGACTTAAAAGCTTTGCTAAAAACGTCTGGTTTATCCAGCACTTCTTCAGACTCCAGCAGTAGCAGACCTTCCCTCTGATGACCCATCACCTGTTTTCTCCTCTCTGTGCCATCAGAAATCTGGAAAGGGCTAATGCATCCTCCTCCATCGGGCCCTCCACACCGCGCTTCCCCTCTGCTCTACACAACACATCTCAGGTGGGAAATGAGCAGAAGCGACTCTCGCAGTAGCAGCTGCTGTAATAACAGAACCAGGACCCCAAGAAGACCCTGGAGTATTTTTGAGGCTTAATTATTTAAAGCTGCAAAGTAGGCTAGCAATGAAGGCTGGAGAGGCTTTTTAAGCAGCTTTTTAAATAGCTGCTTCTCCATGAGGAGAGTTGTGCAAGTACAAAAATACCTTCACGCACGTGTGCATCTACCGTACGTACACACACATGCCCCTTGCCGGGCTCTCCCTGCAGACCCCCCTCTGCTCCCCCAGCCTCGCCCCCAGCTGCCCGCCCACGGATGGGAACCCGCAGGAGTTGGCAGATGCTCAAGGTTAATCCCGGCTGCGAGACGGCTCATCCCGGGTGTAAAGCTCCTGCCTTCGGGCTTTGCACAGGGCAGGCTCAGCCCAGCCTCCCACCGCACCGGGAGAGGGATGCTTCTCTCCCCAGCTCCCTCCTGCACCTTCGCTGCTCCAGCCGCTGGCCACAGCGGGGAGGGATTCGCCCAGAACCCCCTTGATTTTAAAGACAGCAATTTGCTTTTTTATTTTAGGAGGAAAATTGTAAGAAAAACGTAACTTAAAACATGGGCAATTCAGAGTGAGCTGTGATAATGGCACCTTTAACCATCTATTTTCCAGTTCCCAACAGACCTTTTAAGGTGTTCTCAAAATACGTGGGTAATAACACTGCAACGAGCCAGAAAGATGGCTTATGGGGTGAGCAGAGTGGCAGCTTTCTAGGCAGAGCCCCAGACACCCGCCTGCACTGGGGTCCCGGTGACCAGCAGTGTTTGCAGCCCCTTGCGAGAGACCCGAGGGACGGCTCCGCAGCGGCTCAAAGCCTTCCTCTGAGCGGCAGTTTTCACTCCGTCGGTACCCGCTGATTGCACCCACCCAGCAGCCGCCGGAGCCCCAAGAGCACCGCGGGGGGCTCCAGGATAGGCAGCCGTAGTTTGCACAACACACGGCGAGTGCCCCCCGGCCTCGGAACCCCAAGCAGGAGATAGCGGGCGCGGGCAGACACAACTGGCCGCGGTGACGTCGGGCGGATTCCAGCCCCGGCGCGCGGCTCGAAGGCCAAGGTCAGCGCTGCTCCGCGCGACGCTGGGGAGAGAAAACAACCTCAGTATCTCTCTTTGGGCTGCAGGAAGAATTTAGCTTCGTTTCAGAAGGGCTCTTTAAGGAAGTGAACGGAGTCTGTTGAGCTCCTGCCACATGCAAATATTTCCATGGAGGAGGAATGACAGTTTTGCAACCTAGTGCTTGTTTGTCAATAGTTAATTTCACCAAACAGCCCAGATTTCACAACACACCCAGACAACCAAGAGCAACCGTGGATGAGAAAAAAACTCAATCTTCTCATAACCCACCGAGAGAGTTTCCATCTTGGGAACAGATGGCACATGCTACCCAAAGGGAGCACAACTGTCCCCAGACATACCGCGGAGAAGCTGTTTGCTGCTTTGCCGTCCCTGCCTGCCTGCTCCAATGAGATTAACTCGTTAAGCAATTCACCACGCTCACGTAACAAGATGCATCTTTCTCACTCTCTCAGTCCAACATAACTGAACAAACACAATTTCCACCTCCTTCACTCTTAGCTCTGAGTACATTTTCCAGGTTAAGATTACACGATCGGTTGCAGCAGAACAACCCACCAGCTGCATCCCAGCTCATCCAGCCCAACCCGCCATCCGCTGGGCATCCCCGGCGCAGAGCTTTCGGTCACACACCATGCCCTTTGGGGAAAGCAGCCGGTGGTTTTACAGCACCTTCACGACGCTGCATCTGAAGCTCTCCTGGCCATGATGCTCGAGAAGATGCTGAGCCACGAGCTGAGTAAGCACTTGCAGATGAACTTGGATGACACAGAACCCTGCCCAGTCACTTCACGCACTGCCGTTTCTGAGATACCGTGACGTTATCAGGAGTAAATGTCACCTTTAAAACGGCATCATCTGTGCATGACATTTTCAAACACAATATTAAAATAACCATCAGTGGAGTTGCATGGCCTGGACCAAGGTCTGTGGCTCACCCCAAGGTGCCAGACCCACGTTGGGCTACGAGCACGACTGTTCACTGCAGACATGAGCCCCACGTCCTCTTGCAGGTTCCCATGTCCCTGCCACTGGCTCTAGCCAGAGCTGGATGGAACCTTCAATCCCCCGCCATGAGCTGCGCTGATTCAGATGACAAGCCTGCACGGAAATTTTAAACCATCCCATCTGTTAAAATGCTTTGAGGAGCTTAATCTATAAATTCAGTGTACAAGGCTGCATGTTTATTTCCCTTTTTTTTTTTTTTCCTAAACAGCCTTGAACGTGTTTCCAAACTGGCCATGCCTTGTTTGCATGTACAACTGCTGGGGCGGAGAGGCGAGATAGCATCTCCCAGAGTGGAGCATGGCGCGAGCAGCAGGGGCGCGTCCGTGGCAGGTACACACGGGAACTGCATCTTCATCAGATAGAAATAAACATTGCCAGATGACGATGGGTTTTCCAAATATCCCTGGCAGCGAGGGCAGGCAGGCCCAGCACACACTCCAGCGAAGGTTCCCCCCGCCCCAGCTCCCGGAGCACCGTGGGGGGACTCGGGGGGTCTCCAGCCAGGACGGCAGCAGCCCAGAGCTGCCCCCAGCCCAGGGGGCACAGACCACGGCGACCAGCACAGCTGCACAAAGCCATCCTCAAAGTTCCCAAATTAAATTATCTTTATTATTTTCAAATGCTCTATTTACTGATTTTGACAGTTTACTTTTCACACGCTGGGTCCCCGCCGCAGCTGAAGCCGCACCTCAGCCATCCCTGGCCCCAGCAAGCCCCTGGCTCTGCCCTTTGCCGCTCCAGCCCAGAGCTTCCCCGGCACCCCGGGGACAGTCCCAACAGCCACCCCACCAACACCTCCTGCGGGAGGGATGGCTGAGGCCCGAATCTCCTGCTTTTAACAACCATCCTGGCTCCGACCTTCCGGCCGTCCCCCAGAAAGCAGCAGGAAAGGAGGCTGAAGAGGTGAGAGGAGGCAGCTCTTACACCTGGAATGCAAACCGCCGGCACGGCCGCTCTGCACCCGCTGCACCCACAGTGGCCCCTGCATTCCGGACCGAGACCAGAGCTTCTGCCCAAAACCCGGCCTCCAGCCAGCGGGCTCAGGAGCAGCTCAGACAAACCAGCCTCAGGGAGATGGAACACTCGATCCCCCACGCAGGGAGGGTCTCTGCAAACAGCCAGCGTGCTGCCAGCGTCCTGGAGATGGGAACCCAGCTGACGGTGAAGCGTGGACAGGACAAAGGGCAGGACAGGAGCGATGCGGGGGGGTGTCAGCCCTGACAAGCATCCTGAGGCCACCAGCGCTCAGCACCACATTGTCCTGGTGACGGCAGAGTCACCTGGAGCCGCCAAGGACGAGACCTTGGTGTCCCTGGCGCACGTGGAGCCCTGCTTATTTCCCAGGGAAACAGTCTGACCTGACTTGTATTTTTTAACATTAAGCATCCCGGCCACTGCTGCCCTGTTCTAAGGGATCTCCAAGATTTAACAGCCGCTGGATAACACTGTCCCATGCCTCATTCTCTGCACATGTTGGGAGAAAACCTCCCACGTTTTCTGGCTTTTTCAACTCACAGTAGGTCTCAGTTCTGAATGACAAGCCTTTGAGCCAAACTGGCTGAATAAATTCGATATTCCCCACCTTCCAAAGCTGGTTTAACGACGCAGCGAACGGCGGGTGCTGCGGTGCTGCCTTCTGCTGGGAGCCCGACCTCCTCCGAGACGCAGCAGAACCCCCGAACCACCCACCATCGTGCTTTGCTGATCTCCCGTGAGTTTCACAGGCTCTAGTAAACACAGGCTTCCACATTTTCCGTGATGAAGTGGGATACAGCTCCACACCTTGCCCCGCACGTGCCCAACAGCATTCCCAACTTAGGGACACCAAACTGCCCCCCTCCCAGCCCCACAGCCGGGGACGGCACTGACCCTGCTCCCCCGGGAACATGGGGAAACCCAGCCGATAACCCCGCTGCCCAGTTACTCCACCGCAGAACAAGTCGATGCGCACAGGGGCTGCAGAGCAGAGCCCCCTGCCACACTCAGCCCCAGACCACCTGGACAGCCCCCGGGATGCACGGCTCCTGGCTGGAGTGCTGCGGGATGTCAGGACTCGCTTCCAGACTCGGACATTTAAAACACACCACATATTCCCCACTTCATCTGGCAGTGGAATCATTGCTAAGGAAACCGGTGCCGCATATTCTGCATTTTTATTTCTCTGTTGGATGAAGCACAAGTTGAAAATGGGCAGATGGCAGACAAGGGAGGAATCCAATGTGGAAAAATGAGACGACCACAAATACCGCTTATACCAGAGGCACCCGACTGGGGAGGGACACGGTGCAACATGCCAGCACAGGCAGCCAAGCAAAGGCGGCATCCCTGCCTCGCAGAGTGATGCTGCTCCGGTCTCCTGCCTCCCCGGGAGCGCGAGCACCCTCCTCCTCCTGCTCCACCCCACAACGCACAGCGGCAACAGGGGCGGCGGGGACTTCAGCTGGTGCCAGAACTGACCGGCAGAATTGTCCTATTTTTAGGCATATTTATACCGAGACCAAGCCTTTGCAGAGACACAGCTGCAGGGGCACGAAAATGCTTTCCTTATTATGTCTGGAAAGGGTGTAAGCACTATCTGCAAAACTTCTCTTCAGCTCTGCTGGCAAACCACTTGTTTTCTAGAGAGACTTCACAGCTCACACAACAGTATCCCCGCCCCATGTCCTCACAGCGGATCACGCTTGGAGTCACTTCATGAGGAGCAAACATGCAAATTATAACGAAGGTTTCACATGTCTCTGGTCCTCTTGGCACTCTGAGCCCTGACGGCAGCAACAGAGGCAGCACCAAGGCAAACTCCCCAGCACCCCGCAGCGACCGGCCAGCATCCAGCCTGGTGTCCCCGTCCCCCCCGGGGGCTGCCTGATGGCCACGCGTGCCTGGGCGCACAGCTGCCCACACCTGCCGGCAGCACTGGCAGGACAGCGGCATTGGGGCAGTGCCGGGCTGGCAGGATGAGAGGCGAGCTGTGCTGGTACCAGCCCCGGCAGCACGAGAGGTGAGCTGTGCTGGTACCAGCCCCAGCGGCACGCTCACAGCAAGCCCAGAGCATCCCAGCCTGGCACAGCCTCAGGAAACGGTTCCCGGTTGCTGGTACGCTCTTTTAGTGTCACAAGGCATGAACTGTGGACCCAGTGTTTTGGGGGATGAAAGCATTTTGTGGGAAATACAGAGGGCAGAACCCCACGGCAGCAACAACGGGCAGACCCTGGGGGACCCCCATGCGTGGGAGGTACCCCTGGGACCACAGACAGACTCCGAAGCCTGCGGACGCACCATCCCTGCTTGGCAGACACTTCCAAAGAGCCAAGATGCTTCTGCAGCCGCTTCCGAGCCCAGCACCCTCTGCTCACCTCCGCTTCGCTCCTCCGAGCAGGCGGAGAATGAATGCAGCGAGGAATCATTTTCCTTTCAGCCCGCCTGCAAACCAAAACACAGATGCCACATCTAATTTTAGGCCTCTCAGCCTTGAGAGTGTTCTCCTACTTCTCTTTTAAGTGAGGAGCGAGATAGTCATCTCCGGACAAAGCCACTGGAGCGGCCAGCGCCCGCCTAGACCCCAGCCCCTGGGAAGCTGGAGGGAGCAGGGGGCAGAGCCCGTCCCCTCCTCAGCGCTGCCCCCAGCAAAGCTACCCCCCGAACCAGCCAGGAACCAAGGACCTGGCATTTGACACAGGCTGTGTTGTCAACAAGAAAGGGAAAAAAAATCCCTGTGCTGCTATTTTTTTTTTTTTTCTAACCATTGAAAGGTGCTCCCAGGAACTCGGGAGCAGCTCAGGAAGTAACGGATTTATTCACAAGTGGAAGATCATAGTATCAGGGAAAGACTTTCCGACCACAGGGGACACATCAAAGCAAAGCAAATAACCCAAGGCCAGAGATCTAAATCCAGGCTGAGCTAACTGGCACGACCTCACGGGAACACATACAGGGACAAAGCTGGAGCCAGGCGAGCCACTGACACAGTCCCATGAGACCCACGGCTCCGGGCTCTGGACCCAACCGGACGCGTGCCGCCCTGACCTGACGGGAGCAGAGCCGGCACGGCCAGCCAGCGGGAGAACGGACAGGGGGACCGGGAGGGACAGCTCCCAGCTTGTGCCAGGGCAGGGACAAGAGAGGTGCCAGCCCCCCGAGAACACACATACAAAACCACAGGTCCAGGGGTTGTGTCCGCGGGTGGAAGGCAGCACGTGCCCACAAGCACACACACCTTCCAAGAGAAAAATCATCAGAACATCTGCACACGACATTTCACCTCCCAGTTAACGCACCTAGCTGCCGCCCGGATAAAAGCCATCAGCCTGATCTGCACACTAACACTTTTCTCCTTTTCTCTCTCTCCTGCGACAGCCCATCCCAACCCTCCCCAGCGCACCCCACAAACACGCGGATGCTGCTGCCCGCTCTGGACCGGCGGGGAGGAGGCAGGAGCCTTCGCTGGGAAACCACTGATACAAAAACCTGTGCCTGGCCTCTGTTCTCAGCACACGGGCCAAGGTCAAAGCGGGTTTTTTCTGCTGTTTCTAACCAGCAAAGAAGCAAATGCAGCTAAAATATGTAACGCCACTCAAACTGCTGCAGGGCTGGTGAGGAAACACCTGAAGTGTCGCCTCGGGAAAGACAGCAAGCAGCAGCCCCTACATCCTTCCCCGGGGAGAACAGAGAGAAGAAGCAAAGCTCAGGGTTTCCCCACCTCCCGGGGAACTGAACATGTCCCAGAGGCTCTACAAAATGCATTTCACGCAATCTGCAGTCTCCCCTTGGGCATTTCTGGGGATTGCTCCCAATGGCAGCAATTCCCCAACACCCGGCGGGATGGTGGTCTGGCAGAGCGGATGAAGATGTGTTTAACGTGGGGTTTACCCCAGGGCTCTTCCCCAAGCTGCCGTCCCAGCAGGCAGAGCACATCACTGCAGAGGAAGAGGGCACCCACCAGCCAGCACCCAGGACCCCCCTCCCAGCACACCTGGCTGCACATTAAATGCATTAAAGATAAACCATTGCAGCTCTGCCCATGCACAGCTCCACGGCACGACCAGGGCTCTGCCAGCCCCGGTGCACACCCAGTGTGTCCTGGAGGGGCTCCAGCTCCCCGTGGGGCAGACCCACCACAGCCCACCATGGCCCCAGGCAGCGAGACTACCCGGCTGCTCTCCCAGCCAGCTCACGCATGGGGACTGCCACCGCGCTCCCTCGCTCTGCAGCAGAGGGTGCCCACGCAAACACTGTCCATGGTGCAACACTGGTAGTAGTTCTGCGCTGACTTTCTAAGCCTCATTTAAGACCCATCTTTTGCTCACAGAGGTGTTTCAGAAGCAGCAGACGCTTTGCCTGCAACCTCGAGGAGCTGAGCATGGTCCATGGCATCAAGCAGCCCCTTGGCAGAGCAATGGAGGCACCTGACCAGCCCCTTCAGCAAAACCACCAGCTTGCCCACTGCTCTTCACTGGGGATCATTACTTAAATTGTGCTCCATTCTGCTTTTCGATTGCACAGAGAAGTCACCAGGAGCCCTGCGGAGAGCTCAGGGTGGAACTCTCCCCCTGTGGACACCCAAGATGCCCGGTGGCATCCAACTCCTGCCCCAGTGGGACGGGCGCCCGCCACCCAGGAAAGGGCAGCAGCTATTAATACCTCTAGCTCTGGGCTGTGTTTTTAAGACTATTTCTACCACTGCAAAATCTCTTAATCTGTGTCCTGTGTCCTGACAAAGCATTCTTACAGCTTCTTGGGACCTGTTAGCGTTTGACTTCGTTTATTCTCATTCTTTAAAAAAGGCTCCCCAGAGTGGGGCTGGGGAGTTTCAGACCACAGAGGAGCACGGGTGACCTTGCTCTTTCTGGCTCCTGCTCAGATTGCATTAAACAGGACAAACACAGATGCAGGAGAGTGGCCCAAGCCGAGCCTGCCCTCCCTGAGCTCCCAAGGCGAGAGGCTGCACTCCCGTAACCCCTCTGCTGCAAACCCATCCTGGTCCGACATCCCTGAGGACAGCCCTCGGGGCTGCTAAAGTAAACGAGACTAGCAACCGGCACAAAGTCCAGGGCACAAGTACGCTTCTGCGGGATGCTCTCCCAAAACCGAGCCAGCCCCCCGGGAGCCCAGCTGCGATGGCTGCCAAAGCCACCGGCTCACGACAAACCTCATTTCTCTCCGCCTATGGAAGAGGAATTATCCCTGTTTTGCCTGGTTGCCTGGAGGCTACATGAATTGCTGCTCTTAAGTGCTTGAGAAGAAAAGCGCCATAAAAGCACTGTGTACTATTACCAGCAGTATTATTATTACTGTTAGAGGATACGCTGAACTTCACTTAAAAATACTTATGAGAAGAATCGACGTTGCAATCATTATTTTTAAAGCAGAATAAAACACAAACAGACGTTACAACAACTGCTGCAGGCGCTGCCCAGGTGCAGGCGCATCTTCCCCCAGTAACACACGGTGCGGGGGTCCCCGGGGCTTCCCCCGAGCTCTGCCCCATTCCTGGAGCCAGCGGCAGGACGATGCTGTCGCTGGACGTGGATGAGCGGCACGGGCAGCACGGGGGGTCAGCGGCGAGGACAGAGGCAGCAGCAGACACAGTGAAAGGGAACGTGGACGAAGAACCTCTGTCGCGAGCCTTTGCCATGACAACTGGGTCAGTTCCTTTTTATTTTAACGAGCTTACTCATACCACCATCATTGTTAAAAAATCAAGCCAGTTCTGGTCCACACAGCGTGTGGCCACTGTCGATGGCAGGGCCACCAGCCCATCGGAGCCAAAACCCCCAAGTGACCAAACCGCTTCCCTCCACCGCAGAGAACAAGCCGAGCCCAGCTCCGTGGCGGCACCAGCCCCGAGCGCCAGGTCAGGGCTGGGCACGGTCACCGCGACTCCAGAGCCAGGAACACCCATTCACACAGACACGGCCATGAAACCACGCTCCTGGGAGTCCCTGCCAGGGCGATGTTCCCCACAGAACAGAAGGATTAAACAGCCACTGACCGTCTGCCGTCTCCCTTTGGGCTCCCCAGAATAGCAAACCCAAACCCACAATCACCAGGAACCCCCCCAGATCCCTAAAACAGACCAGAGGTCCCCTGGGACCCACAGACCAGCTGAAGGGGTGGTGCGAGCACAGCCCCCAGCCCAGCAGCCCCCACCACCACTGGGCTGAGCTTTATCTCGCCTCTTTTCCCACCATAGCCGCCGGCGCTGACTTCCCACCGCCCTGCTGTCACAAACCAGCATCTGAAGATGCTGAGAATCCTCGAGCGACGGACAATGACCAGCATCTGTACATCTATTCCCCTCCCCTGTATCGGCACTGCCCTGTACTCTGTAAATCCCAAGCCTTAGCACCCCTCCCTCCCAAAAGATGAATGTTTTCACCTGGCCAGGAGCACGGCTCACCTGCCCAACCCGACTCCCGCTTGCCCGGCTGCAGTGTCCCCAAGGTGCAGGTTTAACTCCCTCTGCAGGGACCGCGAGCAGAGGATGGATGCCTCCCGCAGCCCCAGCTCTTGAGTTTTCCCCCAGGACCACAGGAAATCACGGGGAGCCTTCGTTGTCAGCACACAAGCGTGGTAAGGGACGAGGCTCCTGCCTCGCTCACAGCGAAGCGCTCGGTCAGCGGGACCCAGCTCTCCCAGCCATGCAGACGTGGCGGCTTCTTCCACAGGCTCTTTTTTCTCAAAGCAAAATTGATGTTTTCTGCTGCACAGCACAAATCTGAAGTTCACAAGACAACTTCTTTTATAGGCTTTAGCTTTTTCCAGCAAACACTGTTCACCATCAGCCCTGGTTACCTACCCCCGGATCCCAAAGCTCTTCCCAAAGGGCAGCTCACCACTCTGGGACGGCAGCCGGTGCAACCGAGGCCTCCGCACGCCCAGGCTGGGGCTCCTGCCACCCCCTGCCCCCTCATTGTTTACAGGGCATAAATGCTCCACCGCAGCGGGAGACAGGACGTCTGCCTCCATGCGCTGTCTCACTGCTCTCCTGAGGACAAGCAAGAGCTGGAGAGCACCTGGTACCCACACAGAAACCTTTCCCTTGGCTGCATTCCTACGAATATGGTGCAGAAACAGGTTCACCCAAGGTGAGGGGAGATCACTTCTGGCAAACGCTCCCATCGCACCCACCGATGATACCAAAGGGAGGTGCCCGTGCCCCTGCATCACGTCACCAGTTCAGTGCCCACTGACACCATCTGCTGGGCTGGCCAGGATCACTTGGTGGCAGGTGCTTTGTGTCCGTTCTGGTGCAGATGCTCCTCTTGGCAGAAAATGTTCTTCACGTCAGCAGCAATGCTGCGGGAAACCCTGGGAAAAGCTGAGGAGCAGATGGGCGCTGCTGCCTGCAGCTCCCCCTCTCTCTGTCCCAGAAGGGGTGTCCCCCAAAATGATGCTGGATATTGAAGTGGTGAAGATGCTGCATCTACTGTATGGATGCTGTGGCAGAGACCTGGAACTCTGCTGCTGCCTGTGCAGTATTAAAAAAAAAAAAAAACACCTCAAATTGCAAAAAAAACATTGAAATAAACTGAACAAGAGGAGGAAAAGACCATGTCTCAGGAGCCCTTCAGGGAGCCAGGTTCATCTGATGCTTCATGCTCAACATTGCCTTCTGGCTTGTGATGCTGTTCTGTTTTTTTCCAGTTGCAAACATGTTCAAGACTGCTCACACCCTAAAACTGGCAGAGGGGAATGGAGGGGAACAGAGCAGAACCAGCAGAGCTGACACCGCTCCAGACATGCGGATCATCTTGCAATGTACCGACGCTAAAATCCTCCTCTACAGACCCCCGTGCACGTGGGGGTGTGAGGCTTGCTGGGCTGCAACGATCTCATGGGCACGACGCTCCCTGACCTCGTGCTGAACGTCTGTGCAAGGGGAAGGGCAGCTTTTCTACAGATTTCCCACATTTACGTGTCAGAAACAAACCACCGCTGCACAGATTTTTGGGGATTTACCCAGAGAAACAAGCGGTTTTTACTAGAAGTAGTAGAAAGTCTCCCAGAGAATAGTCTGCTTTCAGTAAATACTCATTTGATACATTTAAAATGTTCCACAGGATGATAAGATAACACTACTTTTTTTCTTTTATATTTAACTTTGTAATTTTAGTCTACAATCACGAGAGGAAAGTATTGATTTCAAACTAACCAGCCCATGGTAGCAGGCTGGGGACAGCCACCAGCAAGCATGCCAAGCGCAGCCTGAAAGCCAATTAGAACAGCAATTGCCAATAGAGAAATGGCAAATTAGGACAGCCACTGCAAAAGCAGCAGCTTATAAAATATGAATGAAGCTCAGAGCTAAGAAAAAATGTAATAAATACGAATGACAGAAGAATACAAGAGCTGAAATACTACTCTCCATTACAAATTATTTTTAACTCTGTGGAACAAAACCGCTTTCATCACACCAACCCAAAATGTCCCCAAATGACTAAAAAAATTCCCAATATTTTAGGAAATTTTGGAATTTCGTCTTGCAGGAAACAGCAACATTTCCAGCTTTCCTCCCAGTTCAGAGCACGCTTTTCTTCCCCACGGCACACAGACTGACTCCTGATCAGCTCCAGCTTTCCCAGTGCTTTTCCTTGACCTGCTCATCTAAGTTTGCTCCGAAGCACGGTGCATTTATCTCTCCTCCTCCCGCGAGCACGCAGCCCGAGGTGCCAGCCTGGCACAGACACCGAGCGAGCTGCTCCGTCCTCGCTGGAGCCAAGGCCTTGGAGGGTCCCCAGCGCGGGGGCGAGGGGAGCGGCGCATGGTCCGGGGGGGGCTGATGGCATCCGGCATTCATGGCCTGGCTCCAGTGTTTCTGCTTTCATTCTTCCCAGGACCATCCCACACCGTCCCTGGTCTGCAGCCAGGGGCCGGAGGCAGAGACTTCCAGGAATCGCCCGCTCTCTGCGGCAGTGATCCCGCTCCAGGGTGATGCCCGTGTCCATGGCTGTGACCCTGCACCAGGGGACGATGCCCGTCCCTGCAGTGATGATCCCGCAAAATTGAGTGGAAAGAGCAAGTTGGAAAATAAAGAAGCCTGGGAGCGGGTCACGGGGGGTTCCCCACACCCGCCGTTACCCTGCAGGAATGGCTCAAGCAGAACTTTAACATCCCGGCTGCTCCGGTGACCCGGCCCCAGCCGAGCATCGTGTCACACCCTGGGCGCGTGCCTGTTCCCTGAACAAGCCCCAAGTTCCCTGAACCCGACCCAGCGCTGGGGCAGGGCTGGCGTGCTGGTCTGGGTTCGGAACAGCCTCCTCCTGCCTGCCAGCAGGGACAGGAATCGAAAGGTGCTGAAGAAGGACTGGGTTTTACGCTTTCTCTCCTCCTTTTATCAGGAGCCATCAAAAAGCTCCAGCACACCAGAGCCCTTCCCAGCCTCGCTGTCCAGGATCCGCACCAGCAGCCGTGGAGCCCGGGGACGGATTGCGGAGCCAGGCTGCAGGAACAGCACTCCCCCATGCAGGAGGTATTTACACAACATCGCTGCTCCCTGAGCAGAGGGGCCACACTGACAACAGCGGATGGGGGGGTCACCCCCTCCCCAGGGGCACCGGAGTCCCACCAGCACAGGGCCGGGGGTCTGGACCCTCTGACCGTTCCTGGGGACACCAAAGCAGCACCCAGGTGGGCATGGCAGAGTGAGGGCAGCCAGCGAGTGGCCCCCACCTCATCCCATCAGTCAGAGCCATCACCTGCCCCTCATCTCCCCATCAGAGCCACCGCCTGCCCCTGATCTTCCTGTCAGAGCGCTGGGCAGGCAGAGCAATCGCAGGTGCTATCGGTGAGCGGATCACAATTACATAGCTGGCCACAGCGGGATGGCAGGGCCATTGTGCCAGGCGATGCAGAAACACCTGGCGCTGGCCCAAGCCGATTGCAGCCGAACCGGAGAGAGGAATCCGCAGGGAGGTGTGCCCGGCAAACACAGGGACACCGCACAGGGAACAGTAGTAACTGCAAATACCACTTGAAACACATTTGAAACTATACGGAGAGCTAGAGCTTTCAGAGCCAATCAACCCCTTAAATCCGTCCATCCCATGCCTCAGCAGCAGCTCCCTCTCCGGTTCCCTTTCACCTTAACCCAGCCAAGCCCACGCCACTCACCCACCGCTGAACGTTGGTCTAACGAGTCAGTTTGACGCCCTAAGTTTGGCTTTGTGTCAGTGCTGTGTCTCATGCTTAGAACAGGTCATTTAGTCACCTCAGAGACTCCTGGTAATAATTAAGCAATAACCAGATAAACAGCTACAGTCCCACAGTGTAACAAAAGCTGGGACTAATTGGCTCATTATACACAAGCACAATCAGGTGCACGGTATCAAAAGCTTTAAATTAAATCAAGTTGTATTAACACCTGCTTTGTGTCCTTTGTGCCATGTTCCAGTGCCTCCCCACCCAGACACGTCCCCCCCCACGAGCAAAGGGGCAGGTGGCAGTCGGGGATTGGCACTGGCCCTGCCCCAGCATACGGCCCCCCATGCCTGCAGACCCCCCACCCGCCCCAGCGCAGGTGCTCTGGCCGACAGGCACCTCACCCCGGTCCCCTCGGTCCGCTGGCCCCCGAGGCAGCCCCGGTGCTGGCAGCGTGTGTTTTATGAGCCCTCCGTGCCATATCCCGGACCGAGGTGGACGTCAGCCCCCGAGTTTGTGCTAAAGATCCTCCAGCACCCCGCCATCACGGCTTTAGAGGTGAACTCTTTGCTCAGAACCCCAAACCCAAAGTGAGAGTAGTTTACATGATGGGGAAATGTAAACAGCTCCCCCAAAATATGAAGGAACAGTTCACGCTTTGATGTAATCTCTGGAGGGGGGTATGGGGGTGTCTCTAACTCCAGACCCACTGCTCTGTAACTGACCCTGCTCCCCAGGGCAGCACTGGGGTCCGAACAGATGTTCCCTAGGAGGAAGGAGATGCCGCCCGGTGAGCACCAAGCAGGACTGTTCAAACGGGGAATGAACCAGGAGTAGCACCCCTTACAGCGCTCCTCACTTCAGAGACGATGGGACTGCTGCCGCCCACCCTGTCGCGGGGACAAAGCGCAGACCCCCCCGGCCTGGTTCAGCTGCAGCGAGCCCACCCAAGGGCCCTCCGCCGCTCCCAGAGGAAGTGCTGAGACTGCATTTTCTAAGGCTACGAGGGTAAAGCTTTCTGTGCAATGCCGCACAGGCAGGTGCTTAAACCCAGCACTAGAGGCTGCCAGGGGAGCCCAGGTCCAAGCAGCCCACCCTTTGGTGGGGAACTGGTGCCCAGCGAGAGCCCCTCTGCGGGCAGGTGCTGCCGGGGGGCTGGGGTACAACCCCACGGCAGCAGAGGTTGCTCCCAGCACGGGCACTGTTGCATGTCCAGGAGACGATTAAAAGTCACGGCAATCGATAGGCAGCACACTGTAAAGTTAAAGTCTTTGCTAGGATGGAATAAACCTGGCAGCAATTAACCCATACAGTTTTAACCAGACCACAAAGGAGCGTCCCGCTTTCCTCACAGCATTTTAAAACTGCACCTGAGCACACAGAGGGGTGCAAATGCTGTCAGCACATTGCTCACTCCCAGCAGCCAGGTACTGCTGTACAAGCAGCGGAGATCCGAAGACATGATAATGGCATTTAAAAGCTCTCTGTGCTAGCTCCGATTCCACTCATCACTGGCAGGAGTCTGCCAGCGGGAGCCCAGGCCCCCGCAGAGCCGCTGCGCCAGGGGAAGCGGGGACAGGGACACAGCACACTGAACGGAGCCGCAAGGGAAAGGATACAGCATCTCCCACAGGAATAAGGGAGAAGTCATTTATCTCTAAGGCAAGGCTTGGACAAAACATCCCTGCTGCCCCGGGGCAGCCACACACCTGCCCGCTGCCCCCTGCCGGAGCCCAGACCTGTTCCTCACCACAACATTCCCTGTCCATACCAGGTTCTGCCGCCCGGGCTCCATGGGCAAACCCACTGCCGCACAGCCGAGCCTTCCACTCCCAAAAACCTGCATCGGCCGTTGACAGTAGTTACACTTTTCCAGCTTTCATCCCCGCTCACCCTGCGCTGGTTTCAGCAGAGATTTATCCGTGCTCCAGAGGAGGAAACTCAGAGCACGCACAACTCCCGCTACTGACACCACACTCACAGCTGGACTCATTTTGACCTTTCCTCACTCTTAACCTTTTTTCTTTGCCAAGCCCCTCAACTTCTTCATAAAATCCCCAAGTAAACTATCATGCGGGTGATGATTACTACACTGCCCAAATAGAGATGTGAGCATTTTAAAGCAGCAAAACAAGCACAGACGCAGGAGCAGGATGCTTTTGCCCTGTACTAACTTAAAGGGAAAAACCCAGCTGATGATTTTCATCGGAGCTCCCACCACAGAGTACCACAGCACGAGCACGTGGATGGGAAACTCCAACCATGCAGACCCACACTGAGACTGTACCAACCACTTGTGGCTGGAGCGACCTCCAAGCCAGCAGAAAATCCCTTTTGCAGTCACATTCTCACTCCTGTTCCTATCGGCTGCAGCAATTCTCTCACTCAGCAATGCCTTTTGCCATGAAATCCGACAATGCAGCATGCCGGCTGTTCTAGATTGTGTGTACCTACCTTACCGAGACCGTTAATCTCCTTTTTTGAGATTAGTCCACCAAGAAAAATCACTTCTGATCAAATCCTTCTTCTCAAACACATAAACCTTTCCCCTCTGCCGTATCGCTAAACGCTCTTCTATCTCTACGTTAAAACCCATCTTCATCTGTACATAAAGCAGAGCCTCAAAGCACACGCAGTACCTCTATACATTCAGCAGTCGCAGCTCGTTCTGCACAGCGCGTTCCCCATTCGCCTGGCTCGCGACGGAGCAAGGCGCGGGAAGAATTTTAACAAGATCTGCCATCGCTCCGCGCTCGAAGCGCAGCATCCTGCGTCCCGCACGCTCGCAGCAGCCGGGAGAAGAGGGACAACAGACACGGTCAGCCTTGCGGGGACAGCAGGGGTTGGCAGGGGACAGCAGGGGCTCTGCGCCGTGTTTCTGGCAGAATCTTGCCCAGCGAGTCACAAGTGACAGCACTGGGGTACAGGGAAGGTGCCAGCAGCAGGGAGGTGAATCAAACTGGGGGCAGCCAGGGGAGAGGTGGGGGGGACGGGTGCCAGGGCCGCTGCGGGAGGCAGGGTGGGGGGACGGCGGGGTGCTGGTGGGATGCTAGTGCGACGTGGGGTGCCGGTACCGGGGGGGGTGCGGGACGCAGGTACTCACCGGAGGTCTCCGTAGCCGCCGGCGCACCCCTCGGCCCAGGGCCCTAGCTCGCTCTTGATGCAGGCGGCGGAGGCGGCGAAGGGCGGCCGTCCCGCCGGGTACCAGCCGTCGGCGGGGCCCTCGGCGGTGTCGGCGGCGGGTCCGCGACCGCAGGCGAAGGGTCCGGCGGGGGGCTCGGCGCAGGGCCCGTAGAGCTGCCCCTCCTCGGCGAAGAAGGCGGGCCAGGGGCCGGGGGGGCCCGGCGGGGCCAGCTCGGGGCCGTACCGGCACGGGGCTCCCCAGCCGCCCGCCGCGGCCGGCCCCGGGGGAGTCTCCAGCTTGATGCGGGCGGGCTGCGGCGCCAGGCTGAAGGCGGGGGGCGGCGGCGGCCGCGGGGACCCTCGGTAGAGCTCCTGCCCGGGGGGAGCCTCGACGGCCAGGGCGGCCTCGGCGGACGCGAAGGCGGCGGGCGGCGAGTTCCGGGGCTCCGGGCGGGGGGCGAACATGCAGTCCTCGCGGGGCAGCGGCTCGCCCGGCGCCTCCAGCGCCTCCAGCGCCAGGCCCATGGAGGCGGACACGGCCCGGCGGAGCTGCTTCGCGCTGTCCCCCAGCGGGTCCTCGGCGGGCGCCGGCGCGGCCTCGGGCGGCGGCAGCAGCGGCAGCCCCCCAGCCTCGCACAGCAGCTCCCGCAGCTCCCCGGGAAACGGCGAGCCCATGGCGGGGGGCAGCGCCCTCCCCACGCCGCGGGGCTCCGGGGCCGACGGGCAGGCGGGCGAGCCCGGCGGTGGCCGGGGGCTCGGCGGACAGGGCGGGGGGCCGGCGGGCGGCTCCTCCCGCGGCGCCTGGAACGCCTCGCAGACGCTCTGGAAGAAGCTCTGAAAAGCCCCGCGGAAGGTCCTGGTCCCCGCCCGCGGGTAGACGCGGCCGACCCCCAGCTGCACCTCCATGTCGGCGGGAACGGCGGGGGCGGAGAGCCCCGGCAGGTCCCCCCCGGGCCGCTACCCCCGTTGCTGCCCCGCCGCGCTCATCCCGTCGGGGATGCCCGGTGCGTGCAACAGGCGGGAGAAGTTGGATCGGCGGGAGCGGGCAGGTGCGGAGCCGCGGGAGCTGCCGGCGGTCGGTGTGCGCGGCGGAGCGGCGGCTACGGGGGGAGGAGGTGCGGCGGGAAGCCCGCCCCGTGCCGCCGGCGCTGTCCGGGGGCTCGGCAATGATTAATCCGGTAACTCCGCGGAGGGGAGCGGCGCTCGCCCTGCCCCCGGCTCAACGCCCCCTCCAACGGCCGGGCTGGACGGGGGTGGCGAGCAGAGCCCCGCGGAGCCCCCTCGGTTTCCGCCGCAATTTCTGAGCTCGGCGCCTCGGGCGGGGCGGAGCGGGGCGGGACGGGGCCGCCCGGGACAGCGCCCGTCACCGCGGCCTCTGGGCGTGCGCCCGGCGGGGCGGGGCGGGGGCGCGGGCGACCCGGGTCCGCGGCTGGCGGCGGAGGGGGCGGCCCCGGCTGCCGAGGAGCGGAGGGTGCAGAACCTTTCCCCCCCCACCGGCCCCCGCCCGCGCAGTTCAGCGGCGGAACCGCTCCCGGTCGCTGCGCGCTCCCGCGAGGGAGGGTTTGCTCCCCCTTTGCTCTGCTCCGCACCTCGCAATCATCCCAGGTCCGTCTTGTGCATACCTACCACACCGCTCTGGGCATGCACAGGGTTGAGAAAGAGCCAGCTATCAGGCATAATTAGTGTAGGACCTACCATAAACAAGGCTTGAGCTCCCCTTGCTGGTCCTGTGATAACGGTCCTAAAGCAACAGCTGCTTGTAGGCACCATTCCCAGGCAACCTGGTAATGGAATCAAACTCATTGGAGATAGGTTAAAATAAACCCATTAATTTCAACCCCTTTGGAGACAAAGGGGAAAAAAAGACATAATTTGTTGCAAACGGACAAGTGGAGCCAGTTGGGAAAACAAAGAATCATGTCCAGTCTTTTAAAAGCATTTTTACAAGCCATAGAAGATAAAAATAAAAAACTGAGTACAGCCAAGCAAAATTTGGCAGGGTCCTCCGTACTGCCTGAGTGGCCAGAGAATCCCGCCTCCAGTCAGCAAAGCCACCGGAGAAGGCAAAGGGGCGGTGTGCGAGGTGACAATGGCATCACTGCCACCCCACGGGCCTCGCTGCCAGCTGGAACCAGGGGCAGGAGGGCAGCAGGCAGCGGGCAGGGACTGTCACCACCCCAGTGGTGGTGGGCCCAGGACTGTGTCCAGCTCTTCCTGGCTGCTGGTGAGGAAGAGCATTTACAGAGGAACCTTGTTGGCTTTCAGTACGGATGACACACCAAGTTGGTTTTTAATGAGAATATAGCCCCTAAAATAAAGAAGCAGCACAGCTAAAACCTGAAATGGTAAAAATAGAGGGAGATACTGTAAAATATGTGCAAAGCACCTATTGAAACACTCATGATGTCTTGCAATCCCTCCTGCATCCCTGGGGACGATCCCTCGAAGATCCCCAGCCAGTGCCTCGGTGCAGCCCGGCCCTGTGGTAACGCAGAGCTGCAGCTGCGGGTGTGAGGAAAGGGACCGGGACTGGAGAGGATCAGAGAGGTGTATCGAGGGAGGCAAAGAAACCCGCAGAGACAAGGAGGAAGTTTGTGTGGCTGAGTGTTAACCACGTTACAAATTGTTCCTGGCGTAGCCCGTGGGGAACAGCCTGCGTGTCGGTGCCTTTTCACGGGCAGGCTTGTGCGAGAAGCGTCTCCTGCAGAAATAAGGTTGTGTGCGTTGCTTTTCAAAAAGGTGGTGTAAAGCCTTAATTGAATTTTCTGAAAGATAGTACCTTTAGTTCAAAGAACCTCTTTTTTTTTTTTTCTTGGGCACAGATGAGTGTGCGAACTCGCTCTTCCTACCAGCTACGCAGTGATAACGATGGCCAAGCTTTACTGCAAAGCTGCTCTGCAGTTCAGAAACGATGGCAAAAACCAAGGCACAAACCCAGGATTCACAACTGAATCTTATTACACTATCCCCCTCAAATGATGCAAAAATCCACCCTGTCCCGGAAAATTAGCTGTTGCCATAAAGCAGTGCGGGTACCTGCCAAGTGGCTGCGGATTCCATTGTCTTTGCTCTTTCAGCCTCCAACAGTTGTCAAGCCTCCAGAGTAAGATGTATGGACTCTGGAAAACATCAAGGGGAGGGTTCTCGTGATTAGCATCAAGAAATGTATTGAAAAAAGCTGGGGGGCAGAGATTCAGTGTACGATCACTTAAGAAACAGATGGCTTCGTGTTTTAAACAGAGCGGGTCATTCACATGCACGATCCTGACAAGCCACGACAGCACTCGGTTTGACACCAAGAAACCTCCTCAGTTCGAACGCCCCGAGAACGCCATGAGCTGTAAGACCTGGGTATGAGCTGGGGTTTCTGTGATCAAACGGCCGTTTCTGCAGGGATCGGCCGTACCGGGGCCTTTGCACGCGTGCTCTCGCTTTCCCGCTGCTCGCGGTGTCTCCAGCCTCTCCTCTCTTTGCAGCATCTGCGGGTGCGTGGGTTCCCCACAACCCGGAGTTTGCTGCCGGGGCTGTGAGATGCTGATCACGACAGGAGCACATAAAGGACCCCCAGCAAAATGGTTAATGTGCTTCTCTGTGTGAGAGCCAACGCTTTCGTTTTGACTGATGGTCTGTGTGGTTAAGACGCATTATTCTAGAAGCAATTTTGTGATTAGTCATCACATAAATTTGGAGAAGCTGGTCATTTTTATTTTCTTTTTAATTTTCCTTTTATTTTTATTTATTTCCTTAGAAGGCATATTTCAAGTGTTTTCTTTTCCTGATATTCACATGTTTCTTTCATAAATTATTTAACATTTATGGATTTTCTGGGTGTGTAAGTGTATGGCTGCACATCCTATTTTTTAAGGGCTTCATATATTTTAATCTTTACACTCGGTTGACAAAGAAAAATCGGTACTGCTGCTGCACAGAGAGTGTTTTATTTGCAGTTACTGTCTTACAAATATTAAAATATAACTTTCTTTAGTGTTTGAAAGTTTTTTTACTAGTTTCATTAGGGCTCAGTCAAATCCTTTCCATAAAATCACTTTCTGCCGTTTAGAAGTCAACCACGTCTCAGCTTACATCTTAAATTCTGGGAGCTATATCTCACCACAGTAAAATAAACATTGTGGACAGACCAGACAAAACCTGCACAAATGTGTATTTTTTCTGTATGCAAGATGAGCTGTAGTGTTGATTATCAAATTAGTGAAAAATGAGCAGCAGCGTGAGCCCACGCATATTTCAGAAAAGCGTCTTTCTCTTGGATGAGTCCGGACTTTTCTTTAGAACGGAGCTGGAGAAGGTGTTCTGGATTGTTTGCTCGGACCTTGTGCGCGGCTGGCGGTGGTTGAGGCTCAGGTATTCATGCATTTGATTGCATTTTATTGCTAAAACGTTGAGGCGGGCTGAAGGTGTTATGTTTCACTTTACTGTCTCACAAATACCGACGTGTTCTTTTCTAAAGTTCCAGCGGTATTTGGTTTTATTCACGTAAATCTGAGTGCAAGAATTCTAATACATTGTTTTCTGTTACATAAAATAACATTAAAATCAGGAATCGGGGTGGACATCTGGTCTATAAGTACTGCAGTTTAAATCGGATAAATACATCTGGGAGGCGCACGGACACATCGCCTGTTTTGGCGGCGCGGGGCCAGGTGTCACCCGGGCAGTGGCACTGTCCCTGCGCAGGGCCAAGCTCTGCCTGTGGTTCCTTGGGGGCTGCAGCACAGCCCCCTGCCCCTCTGCCGTCTCTCCGCAGTCACTTGTTTTTCTGACAGGGAAATGCATCAAAAATCAGCCCTGAGTGAAAATACTTTTTTTTTTTTTTTTTTTTCACAAACCAGTTCCCTCCTAACTGGGGTGCATGTGGCTTTTATTATTCTAAAATAATGACTCAAGGAAAAATCCAGCACAACGGGCTTATCTGAGCATTTGGTAGCATCTGTTCCTTCAGGTTATCGAGGCTTCATGCTGGGAAAGGGAGGGGAAGGGGAGCGGTGCAGCAGGAGGAAGGTGCAGCTGAACCCCGTTACTCGGGAGCTGGCAGCACCTCCTGCTGCGCAGGGAGACGGGCAGCGAGGAGCTGTGTGCCCGCAGGGTCCAGCGCAGCCGAAGGACTCCACCGGCCCCAGCTGCCTCTGCACGGCTCTTGGGCTCTCCGCGGGGTTCCTGGCCGCTGGAAGATCCACTGCCTCAGTTTTCTCTGCTGTTTGGTGGGAAGGAGGCACAGCCATTAGCCCGTTCTGTTGCTCCACACATGTGAGCAGCGCATGGACGTGATGCTGCCTGGCACACGGACAGACGTGCAGTTGTGCAGGGCGGGGGAGTGAAGGGATGCATACGAAGGACACATTTTGGAAATAAAATATGTAAAGTGCATAAAATAATTTTAAAAGAAACTTCACCTTTTCCTTTCAGGAGCTGTGTGCCCGCAGGGTCCAGCGCAGCCGAAGGACTCCACCGGCCCCAGCTGCCTCTGCACGGCTCTTGGGCTCTCCGCGGGGTTCCTGGCCGCTGGAAGATCCACTGCCTCAGTTTTCTCTGCTGTTTGGTGGGAAGGAGGCACAGCCATTAGCCCGTTCTGTTGCTCCACACATGTGAGCAGCGCATGGACGTGATGCTGCCTGGCACACGGACAGACGTGCAGTTGTGCAGGGCGGGGGAGTGAAGGGATGCATACGAAGGACACATTTTGGAAATAAAATATGTAAAGTGCATAAAATAATTTTAAAAGAAACTTCACCTTTTCCTTTCTTTTATGAGTGGTAACCTAAATGCATATTAATTTTTTTTAATTGAGACTTGAGATTCATGCCTGTACTTAATATAGTTTATAAAAATAAGTCAAATTAAGCATGAAAACATCATATTCGCTGTATTTGCTCCCAGGATCATAAATACATTCCTGTCATTTGCCTGGGGGAAGTCACTACTTGAGCACCAAAAACTAGAGTTTATTGAAAAGTTAAACCATCGTTTCCATTTCTGTCTTATAAGGGTCAGAGGGAATCTCTCATTTTAGTTCGTTCAACTAGTTGAGGTCAGTAACTCAGCACACAGAGCTGGGAAAGGCAGGAAAGCCCTTCTGTGTCCATCCTGTGACCAAAATGCGATGAGAATGGACGAGATCTACTGCTGCTGAGACCAGGAGGGACACGGGGACCACGTGCAGTCGATGCAATACACAACATGTGGATAGCGCTTTATTTATCTAATAAAATACCTTTTTACATTTAGATAAAGTTTTTACATACTTGGAATGTAGCAGCATTTTCTTTAAATACAATCTTAAGATTCTACATGTATGTTTTAACTGATTTTAAAGGTAGCACACAAATAAAAGGAATGATCACACTATAATTTTTTAATGTAATAAATGTTTTTGATGTAATAAATGTTAAGAAAAATCAGAAAAAAATTATGCTGAACAAGATAAAGTCAATGTTTGCATTTTATTTCTTTTATCTAAATAGACAATTAAAACTCTTGATATCAGTATCAAGCCTGACCTGTTCAGCAGAATACATGTTATTTAGATAACCAGTGAGTTGTATGTGCATTGACTAGAAAATAATGAGGTGACTGTGTGCTCAGCTGTAAAACTAGACGTAGGTTTCCCTGTTTGCTTGGGTGTTTGGGATGGGAAGAGCATTACTGCAGTGCACTACGAACACTTGCATGAATTGCAACACAAAACACATTTCATAAAGTGACCCATTTATAAAACCTTAAAGACATTTTTCTCTGTTCTCTGAATTAAAAAAAAACAGTTTGCACGTATTTTATAATTTTAGCTGAATATATCTTAGCAGCAGTTTCCCCATTAACCATATTTAAAAAGAACACATTCTTCTTGTCTTGAACTTAGGCACATCTTAGAGATATTGCAAAATGGAAGCAAACTGTTACTTCATTTACTTCATGTTAAAATCTTTTATGGTTACCATACAGCTGGAGTTGTTAAACTTACTCTGTAGAGACCAAGCATATAATGAAGAATCTCTTTGGCTACAAGGCAGCATAACCCTTACAGTGCTACAATTAAAAAGGATTTCACATAACCAATTACTTATCACTGATGTCAGATTAACAGAAAGTTTGCCCAAATAGAACAGAAGAAAATTTGACATAAAAATCTTCAGGACTTCAAAACCAGCTCGGTGTTAGCTGTCTTGTATTCCTATAGTTTCTGTTCTTACACAAGCTTGTATACAATAAAAACGTCTAATATTTGCTTTGTAATGACCCTCATACAAACCAAATCATTTACATTTTAGTTTATCATAAAGAATGTTAAAATATTTGTCACTCAGATATGGCAAAAAGCAATACAAGGGATTTTAGTTCACATTTGACCTAATGAGCTTCCATTTTCCCTTCCCAAGCCCCCGTAGCTTTTTTGTGATTTTTTTTAGCTCGTCGTTTTATCTTCCCTCCGGATGCTCCTTCCTCCTGCCAGCCATCGGGCTGCACTTTCTGTCCGTGCGCTGGTGCCTCTTTGGTTTCCAGCAGCTCTTTGCGGTGGGAATCAGTTGGGGAAAGGAGAGCAGATCCCGCAGGAGCAAAATGTAAAATCTATAAAACGTCATTTTCTTTGTGTACCATCAGTTCCTGACTGGTCCTCCCCGGTAAGGGGAGAAGGCAGCGCTGGGGCTGGGCACTGCCAGAGGGACAGTGGGGACTTCCAGCGACACCTTGTCCCATCGCCTCCCCCAGACAGGGCAGTGTTTGCTTCCAGCACCTGGACAGAAACGGGCAGCTTCCTCCACCGCTGCTGCTGCGTGAGCACAGAGACAGGAAGGATTAAACATCCACTTTAATTCTGAGCTTTTAAGCACGCTCTGTCCACAGCACCCATGCGTTTCACGGTGTCCCTGCAGTTCGTAGCACTGCGTGCTGTACAGGCTGGCGGAGCCCCTGGGTGGGGTCGGGGGGCCCCCAGAATTATTCTGAAGCTCAGATTTGCTGGTCTCTCTCCTTCTGCCAAGAACCCCCC
>WKFP01014743.1:13895-52421 GCA_011057875.1 Pterocles orientalis
CACAAGTCTATGGGGCCAGATGGGATCCACCCAAGAGTACTGAGGGAGCTGGCAGGGGAGCTTGCCAAGCCACTCTCCACCATTTATCAACAGTCCTGGATAACAGGGGAGGTCCCAGAGGACTGGAAACTTGCCAATGTGACACCCATCTCCAAGAAGGGCCCTAAGGAGGACCCGGGGAACTACAGGGCTGTCAGCCTGACCTCGGTACTGGGGAAGATTATGGAACAGCTCATCTTGAGTGTGCTCACACGGCATGTACAGGACACCCAGGGGATCAAGCCCAGCCAGCATGGGTTCATGAAAGGAAGGTCATGCTTGACCAACCTGATCTCCTTCTATGACCAGGTGACCCACCTAGTGGATGATGGAAAGGCCGTGGATGTCATCTACTTGGACTTCAGCAAGGCCTTCGACATCGTGTCCCACAGCATTCGCCTAGAAAACCCAGTGGCTCATGGCTTAGACAGGAACACCCTTTGCTGGATAAAATAGTGGCTGGATGGCCAAGCCCAGAGAGTCGTGGTGCACAGAGTTAAGTCCAGGTGGCGGCCGGTCACCAGTGGTGTTCCCCAAGGATCAGTTTTGCCGCCTGTCCTGTTTAACATCTTTATCAATGACCTGGATGAGGGGATGGAGTGCTCTCTCCGTAAGTTTGATGATGATAACAAATCATGGATATCATGTGTGTTGATCTCCTTGAGGGTAGGAAGGCTTTGCAGGTGGATCTGGACCGGCTGGACTGATGGGCTGAGGCCAGTTGTATGAGGTTCAATAAAGCCAGGTGCTGGGTCCTGCACTTTGGTCACAACAACCCCCTGCAACACTACAGGCTTGGGGCAGGGTGGCTGGAAAGCTGCCCAGCAGAGAGGGACCTGGGTGTGCTGCTCGACAGCCCTCTGAACATGAGCCAGCAGTGTGCCCAGGTGGCCAAGAAGGCCAACGGCATCCTGGCCTCCATTAGAAATAGTGTGGCCAGCAGGACTAGGGAAGTGGTTGTGCCCCCGTACTCGGCACTGGTGAGGCTGCACCTTGAATCCTGTGTTCAGTTTTGGGCCCCTCACCACAAGAAGGACATGGAGGTGCTGGAACAGGTCCAGTCAAGGGCAACAAAGATGGTGAAGGGTCTGGAGCACAGGTCTTACGAGGAGAGGCTGAGAGAGCTGGGGTTGTTTAGTCTAGAGAAGAGGAGACCTTATCACTCTCTCTAGAACTACCTGAAAGGAGGTTGTAGTGAGGTGGGTGCTGGCCTCTTCTCTAAAGTAACAAGTGATAGGACAAGAAGAAAGGGCCTCAAGTTGCACCAGTGGAGGTTTAGGCTGGATATTAGAATAAATTTCTTCACTGAAAGAGTGATCAGGCATTGGAAGAGGAGGCCCAGGGAAGTGGTGGAGTCACCATCGCTGGAGGTGTTCAAGAAACACACAGATGTGGTGCTCAGATGTAGGTAGGTGGTGTGGGTTGACAGTTAGACTTGATGATCCTTGAGGTCTTTTCCAACCTTAATGATTCTATGAAATATGAAATATGAAAGTTGGTTAATCTTATGTTCACCTGCAATGGTCAATATGTTTCGTGGGTGTCACTGGGGATTGCGTGCAATCCTGGAACTTGCTGCAGCAGCTGTGTTAAAGGGACTGACACTCCACTACCACCTTTCTCCTAGGAGTAGCTGCCAGCATTGCTGCTCAAAGGCTTTTTTACTCCAACCCCCTTCAGGTCAATTGATGCACATTAGTCGAAGCACTTGTAATGAGAGTGCTTCTTTTGTACCACCAAGGCTATCCTATGGGCAGAGTGCAAAGGGCTTTCATGTGGCTATGTTAGCAGCATATTCATTTTCCTAGCTTCTGCACCCTCACCCCCAGACATCTTACCTCCAATTTTCAATCCTTTTCCTCTTGGGCACTGAGAAAGGGATTGTCACTTCCCATTCCAGTAGCTAGGCTGTAACAAAATCCCTTCCCTGGAGCAGTGCTCAGCCTCTTGGAGAACAGAAGGGGCTAGAAAATGTTGCAGAGCCAGAGGGGCTGCAGCCTCAGTCTGCCTCCCCTCCAAACCCACTTCTCTTGCAGCTCTACAGCACTAAACCACCTGTCAACTTTATTTTAACTGCACTTCCTCACATTCATCACATTTAATTATCACTTCTCACACCTTTCCCCTGAGTAACTCCCTCCACTCTCACAATTTTACTGCACACATGGGCGCCTTCCTTTTAAGCTAGTGCATTCAATTCTGTTGTTTTCCCTGGTTCCACTGGGTTTATTTCTTTGTACTCCTTATGTCATCACCTCAATACTCTAGCACCTTCCACTTCCTTGGTGAAGCACTGCAAAGGATGTCATTCTGCTCTTTTGTCTGTCGCTAGGAATGGGCTGCTCACCTCTGCCATATTATGTTGTTTGGCATGGATACCTATAGCAAGTGATATAGGTAAATTGGTACATAACAGACAAACATTCTCCTCATGGTGCTAAGTCTCCCAGAAACATCCTCCTCAGACGTTCCTTCCTGGTAAACATAATTCAACAGTAAGTATTTTCAACCATAAAGGCTATCTTTGATGATGCATTAAAATAAACCCTTGCAGCATTTATGCAAAAGGATTTTGGCCCCATTCTCCCATCAGAGCATAAGCTGCCTCACTCCAGGTACCAGGAGGTGCAAGGTTCCCCTTGGTGACTCTGGATGAAGTAGATATTGGACACAAGGGATTCCTGACCTGCCTGCTGTACCCTTGGGAGAGGTACCTCTTCCACAGCACAGTCACCCACAGGGAACATTGTCCATGACTCAACCGTTGCAATGCAAAGCACAGCACAGCATCGCTGATGACTCTGCTGCCAAAGGTGGATTTGTGCAAAGACATAGAAATGTGCACTGAAAAGACTAATGTTTGGGTGCCTGTTCCCTTCCCCTGTCTCTGAAGAGGAAAGGGGCAGGCAACTTCTCAAACAGCTGAGATGATGCCTCTCAGAGAATATAGAACCATAGAAGCATAGAACCATAGAATCATAGAATCACAGAATCACCAAGGTTGGAAAAGACCTAAAAGATCATCCAGTCCAACCGTTCACCTATTATCAATAGCTCCCACTAAACCATGTCCCTCAACACAACATCCAGGCAGGCAGGCAAACTATAGAAGCCAGCCCAGCTTAAATGGCATGCTGTCATTGCATGCTCCTACCCACCCACATGGGTGCAGCTGCGTTTGCATTGATGTTATCCACATCTCTGTACAGGATGGAGTGGGACGGTTCACCACACATGCACACAGGCTCTCTGCTGTTTGCTGATCATGGGGCTGTGGTCCATCAGGACAAGGATGACACCTTGCATTGAAGCACCCAGAAGCCTTCTGTGATGCCTGGAGAACTGCAACTGAATAAAAAAATATGGAGGTAAAAAGCTGAGATGGTGCTGGCAGATGTCAGCATACGAGAAAGGTAAAAAACCCAGAACAAACCAAAAACCAAAATACAGCCCAAGTGCCCACGTGTAACTATGAGATGGCTCAAGGAGGCCCAACAGTGTCAAAACTTGTCAAGACTGGTTCTCAGTGCAGAAAAAGCTTGTGACCCACTTGGAAAGGGGTGAAACCTGGGCTCAAGCACATATTCTGAGCTGCATCTGTTCAGTGGAGGCAAGAGCATCTTCCACTTGCACTAAAGCTATTTGCATGTCTCTGAAGAGGGACATGGCAGAGCAATGCCTGGGCCAGGCAGAGGTTTACCACTAACTGCAAAGATACCTGTTAAATCTAAGGTTATATGACTTGGACCATGCTCTGAAGCCCTGCTTGGTCTTACCTCTCCTCTCTTTGTATTTGGAGAGCTAGCCATAACCACAAGTGGTTTGAATGTCACTGTGGTTGGCCCTGCTGGCATCAGGTATGTGATCACTAAGACAAGTCACTTGGTCTGCCTAGAAGTGCTGTGGGGGAAGGTGGTGTCTACAGGCAGTCAGATCCAGGTGCATCATCTGGCTTGGAAAATGGTCCATGAACTGGGTCTGAGCAAGTAATTTCATGTGGGCACTAAGATAAAATGTAGATGGAGCCAGCTGAATAACTGCAGAGGGAATCACTTGACAGGAGCGTTCAAGCTGAAAATGGAAGCCCAGGACACTGGCTGGCTTGAAAGCAGGGCAGGAGGCTCAGACGGGAATCTCTGGCCATCTTGCAAGGGGAGAGGCCCTAAAGGGCCCTGGAGAAATGAAAGAGAGAGAAAGGCACTGCTGTGCAAACTGGCTTCCTCTCGCTTCTGGAGACAGACCAGGGCTTTGCCCTACCTCATGAAGGGATTTCCCAGCCAAAGGAATTTCCTCTGCAGCCTGGGTTCCCCCTGGAGCATGGGAAAACATGTTCTAGTAGCCAAATTATAGCTGGGTGCCTTAGTGCTAGTCCTGGATAACCTCCCAGTATTTAATTAGAGACAGTAACGGAAGTAGCATGCTGTTCTGCACTGCTGAAATGAGCAGGAAGCTGCCAAGCAGGGAAAGATGATGCCACCAGGTCTCCAGGACACTCATGACTCACTCTGCGGCAGAACACCTCACACGGAGACACTGCTTGGGAAATTCTGTCTGTGTCTGAAAGGATTCCTTCTCCTGCACGGGAAGAAAAAAGTAAAAGGCAGGGGAGGGGGAAAAGAAAAGATGGTCATAAGGTCTATTTTCCTCTAGGGGTATAAAAAAGCAGTGACTACAAGGCAGTTCTCCCCACAGTCTGTGCCAGCTGCCACCCTAATAGTCAAGTTTGCTGACCTAGATCAAAGTCCACGCATGAGGATGTGAATTGTGCAGCATGGACCATTGAACAAGCTCTTCGAAGGCATGTGAGTGCAGCGAACCACAGCTATGCCAGCAGAGGTGCTCTTCCCAGGGCGATGCATGCTGTGACATCTGTGCGGCTGTGTCATGGGTGCAGCCAAACAGACCTGCAAGTAGGTCACATGTCTTAGGGCCCCACCGCTTCAGGGAACTGCTCCATGCAGAGCTTCTCTGCTCTGTGCCCCGCCCTGGCAGCAAGCACACTTCTTTAGCTACTGAATGCCTTGCAAAAAACTCAACAAGCAAGAGAAACAGATTGTGAACCAAGTGGTGCGGATCCCACGCTGACAGCCAACCCCAGATGGATTCAGCCTTGACAAATCCCCCATCTCACTTTCATGACACATAAAATCTGATGAGCGAATACGCAACCTGAACCAGGGATGCACAGACACACTGCCTGTGAGTCACCTGCTATTCCTTCCTCTGGTGAGTCCCTTGATACACTGGTGACATGCTAATGCCAAGCTATGTGAAGCAACAACTGATACCTCCCACCCACTTTTTCTCACCTGTATCATCTGGGAGGGTATATGCACCTTGACAAGAAAGGGGATGAAGAGAGGCTTATGAAATTATGAATTTTTATAGGGAAGAAAAATCAGGTAGTTCTTGGTTTTCTGCTTTTTTGCTGTGACATCTGATGATATGAATACCTGTGAATAGAAGCAGAAGTGGCAGGGTAAGGCGAGCATGGATAGATTCGTTAGCCTGCACCAGGTCATGCTGGGATTGGAGGTGAGTGTGTCTAATGTGCATTAAAGCGGTGAGAGCTGTGCCAGCCTGTACAAAGCAGAATTAAAATACACCCTTGCCTTATTTTTCTTCAGCATAGAGTTGGTCATCAGTCTGACTAAGTGTTGTGGTTTAAGGCCACCCAGAACAAACCAACATGCAGCTGCTTGCTGTCGCCTCTCCACTGGTGAGATGCGGAAGAGAATTGTGAGAAGGTAAAGAACTCCTGAGTTGAGGCAAGGAGAGGGAGTGTTCGCCCACCACTTATGGTCATTGGCAAAAACAGACTTGACTTGGGGAAAAAAACAAAACAATGTAATTTGTTAACAATCAAAACCAGAGTAGGATAACAAGAAAGAGAGCCACATCTTAAAAAGGCATCTTTCCCTCATCCCTCCCTTCTTCCTGGGCCCAAAGGCTTTGTTCCCGATTGCTCTACTTTCTCCCCTCCGGCAGTGCAGGGGGCAGGGAATGGGGGTTACAGTCAGTCTATTGTGTGTTGTCTCTGCCGCTCCTCACATTCTTTCCCTGCTCCAGTGTGGGGTCCCTCTCACCAGAGAGTCCTTCACAAACTGCTCCAACACTGCCATCACTGTAGTTCCCCCGCCACTACGAAACCCCTGCCACACAAACCCAAAGTGCTATGGCACACAATGCTGGGCTGCTGATGTCCAGGCCACTTGGTGCTGGCCAGCGTCAGCTCCCTCATGCTGTGGGGAAAAGCTTGTTTCCAAAGCATTAGCCTTCTGAACTTACACCTGTTGCCCAACTTCACCACCCTTTTCCCACAACAGCCTCAGGCTTCACTTCCCACAGCAGTGTTGCATCTTGACCCAGGCTTTTCCTTCAGCCACACAGAGGACATCCTGGTATGAAATCAAAAATTGTGCCAGGAGATGTTTTCCTTGCAACTTCCTCTTACAGCACTTGACATTTCTGGGGGTAAAGGGAAGACACAAAGGGACAAGGAAAACACAGAGCCATAAGTCCCTGCTCTCTGCGTGGCTTGATGCTGGGAACAAGCATAAGCAAGTAGATATATTGGCTTGACATGTTAATTTTCCTCAATATCCTTCAAAAGCTTGAGCTCTCTAGCTTGGCTTGAAACGTGTCCCCCATCCAGTGCATTTAGGATGTTGGGAACAGAACATGGAGCTGAAGCTGACGTCTTTAGCACATTCCCAAGGAGGCTGTGGTTAGGGCTGAGTCCGTGCTGTGACCTGGCAGGACAGCTGTGAACCACCATGTGCACAGTGGTTTCACTTCTGATTGATACCAAAGATGGGTGTGATTATTCCCCCAAATCAGTACAAGCTCCTAAGCTGTTCAAAATACTGCTTGAAGGTGGGAGATAATGGAGCACTGGTCTTCCTGGATCCCCCATGTGGGTGCAAATTTCACCTAGCTGTCTGGCAACTAGAATCATGAGCATGCCTTGGAATTTGGGCTCCTAATGAAAGCGACAGGAACCAGAGAGTGAGTATTACAATGTTAGCTCGTTGCCTCTGCTGAATCACCTCCAACGCAACCAGCATCACGTTGCGTTAAGGCATAGCAGTGCCGCGTGATCCTAACTCAACTAATAAATGTAAGGTAAAAATCTTGATATGTAGACCTCAGGGGGTATGTGTAGAAACAGTTATATACCTAAAGGATGTTTTTTCTTCCATCTGAAGCTGTGCAGGCCTCATTAGAAGTATAGAGATTTTTAAATGCCTGCCATGGAAAACTGATTAAGGCTTGCTTTTGGGAAGCTGACGGCAGTAAATCCATTCACTTTTTTTTTTTCTTTAAGTACTGAAAACCCATGCTCTGACATATTACCATGTGAGAACAAGCTGAAAGCCAGAAGTATTTCACAGAACAGTGGAACAAAATTGCACGTTTGCGGGCATGTGTGTGGCTTTTTTTTTTTTTTCTTTCCCACCCCCGATATCTCCAGCTTTTAGCAGCTCCTGCAGTAAGAAAACACGTGAGGCTTTCCAGCCCAGCAAGCAGCAGTGGAAATCTGGGCACGTTGCCCTGAGATCTGACTCGTGCTTCCAGAAGTGCTGGTCAAAGTTGTCATCCTAAGGAAAATAAAATAGCCCTGAACCGTGGTCAGGTGTGCTCACAGTGCTTAAACCAGGCTGCACTGCTCCAGGAATGTGAAGCATTTTTGGACTGCTTTTAATGATTCAGGGGTTTTAAGAGTGGTTTCTTCATGCCCTCATCTTATGTCTTCAGAGTGTGATTTTTGGGAGAGCATGGCTGAATGGCAGGTGACTCATAAATGCCTATTTTAAAGATGGGTGCTAGTTAGCATGTCACATACAAAACAGACAACATGTGAATCCACTAGTGAAAGCCAGTGACATGATTTGGTGGGGAATAAGCTGTCCGTCCTGGTGACAGAAACACTATAGATACCGAAAGTGGAAGCACGAATTCTTTGAGGTTTCCATTCAGAGTAATTCAGCTGAGAAGAGCCAAAATCCCCAGCTCCCTCCTCATTTACTTATCCACACACAAACTTCGAGGACTGCAGAGTCATTAGATCACGTAACCTGACGCCTTCAGCTCTTGGAATCACACTTAGTTTCTCAAAGTCGTGTTTGACTAAAACAAAAATCTTCCAGTATGGTATTCAAGTAGCTGGAAGACTTTACTTTTACTCTCTTATGCCGGAGTTCTTAATCTTTCTTTTAGAGAAACTGCCTCTTCTGAAGAGACTTCTTTCTCTAGAGGGTAGATTTTGTCAGAGCTGGACTGCCAGGCTTCCCAACTCCATTATGATTCATCCTCTTACTAATCATTGTCTTCAAAAGTGGAATTTACTCATATGCACAAGTTCTGTCTGAGCTGGCAAGACAGGAAAGTCCCTGAATGTCTGAGCAAGGGCACAAGGATGCTACTGAGGACTGAAAAATCCCACTTGAAGTCTCTATGTTGCGCAAACATCCGCGTTTCCACACGCTGAGTGGTCAGTACAGCTGTCACGGTGCTGCTTAGCGCTGTGTGATTATGACCAGGGCTTATTTGTATAAAGAGTATATAAGCATGGTCAACAGCCTCCTTGCATCTGATGGAACATTTCTGTGGGGAAAAGAGGGATCTTTGAGGATCCTAAAGTAAGTAACAGCATGGTGACAACCTGGGTTCCTAGAAAACCTCATTGGAGCTCAAGGAGACAGTGAGATGCAGGTAAAGTTTCGGTGCAAGTGAGCTTAAGGAAGGAAGTGGATGCTGCAGCTACAAGCTGGCCTTTGAAAAGTGGAAAGAGTGTGGTTGCTTCTGATTGGCCAGAGAGACAACATCAGACCACCAATAGTTTCATCCTTTTGTGAAATTATGGTGCATGGACACCTGTCTGGACAGCTGCAGACCTGATACCAATGTCTTTGTCAAGGCAGGAACATATGGAGGCTCTGAATGGGTACAGGAGTAACAAGTACATGGATTCCTTCTTGCAGTGAATCCTGACTATTGCTCAAGTCCTCCTTCCCCTCCAAACCAAGGAAAACCAAATCTGATGACATCAAATACACCTTCACTGGTCTCTTTTTCTGGCTCTCAAATTTTGCACAGGTTTTGGCTTCTTCCTCAGAGCTCAGTTTTTGATCCTCTTTCATCTCTCCTGTGCACACTTACTTGGTTTCCTAAATCTCAGACCAAGATATACCTGAGGCAAACCCACAGATCTCAATGCATATAAATAGAGAGGTGAGAGTAATCTTCAGCATTTAAGTGAATAAGGATTTTGTGGTTAACCATTATATCACTACCATATCCTAAAGCAAGCAACACACCTACTAGCCAGCACGCTCCAACTTTCATTCTACGTGGAGCAGCACTAAAATGCCCTTTTTGGAAATAAAACACCATGAACTGGTAACCTTGCAGGAGGTAATTTTGGAGTTTTATTGACAAATTCTTGTTTAATGTAAGCGTGCATTAAAAAAGGGGTGGCCAGCAGGGAGAGGGAGGTGACTGTGCCCCTCTACTCAGCTCTTGTGAGGCCCCATCTGGAGTACTGTGTCCAGGCCTGGGGCCCCCAGCACAGGAAGGACATGGAGCTCTTGGAGCGGGTGCAGAGGAGGGCCACTAAGATGATCAGAGGGCTGGAGCACCTCTCCTATGAGGAAAGGTTGAAGGAACTGGGCTTGTTTAGCTTGGAGAAGAGAAGGCTCCAGGGAGACCTCATTGCGGCCTTCCAGTACTTGAAGGGAGCCTATAAACAGGAGGGGGAGTGACTGTTTAGGAGGGTGGATAGTGACAGGACAGGGGGGAATGGTTTTAAACTAAGACAGGAGAGGTTTAGGTTAGAGAGTAGGAGGAAGTTTTTCACCCAAAGGGTGGTGGCACACTGGAACAGGTTGCCCAGGGAGGTTGTGGATGCCCCATCCCTGGAGGCATTCAAGGCCAGGCTGGATGTGGCTCTGAGCAGCCTGGTCTAGTGGTTGGCGGCCCTGCATATGGCGGGGGGGTTGAAACTAGATGATCACTATGGTCCTTTTCAACCCAGGCCGTTCTATGATTCTATGGTTCTATGATTCTATGAAAGGTGAATCAGACTTCACACATTTAATGTGCATTCATCAATGCGCTATGCTATGTTAGATAACTACTGTTGTCATTTGTTGAACACCTCTATTTATACATGCTGCTGCTTTTCTTTTTGTGTAGATTCTGACCTTTTTGCAGGGGCAAGGCAACCTTTGTTAGCACATAATGACATGAGACTTTAATTTGTGTTGCTTTGCTGACTCAAAACTATTTAAAATAACCAACCAACTGAGCTAAAAAGTCATGAAGAAATATAAAAAATCTGGGAAGCACATGGCATTTAAAAAGTATTTCATTGGATTATGGGAAACATTGCTTTTTCTGGAGACTTTTCACTGTAACTGTGTGAAAAGTGTTTGATGAGCCAGAGGACCATGACAGACAGGAGGCTGACTCTCTTGGGAGGCTCTTTTGCTGTGCTGAAAGGTGAAAATGTAACATACACACACACACACTGTGAACTTGCTTCAGAGACATTCACCACAATAACTGATAGTGAGAACACAGCTATTTTAACTGAAGAGTGCCTCCTGTTTTAAACCTGAAAACAGTGGCATTTATTGATGAGCACTAAGTGACTGTAATACAGGTAAAATATTAATCTCCAAAAGCCTAAAATATAAAATAAAAAAGAAGCTTCAGCCTAGGTTCTGGAGAACTAAAAAGACTGTAGAATATTTATAAGATTGCAAGCAGATATTCAAAATTGGTTTTATTTTGAGAGTTACAGACTAATTGTCATGAGACAATGGTCACTGGAAACTCTACGAGATTCCACTATCTGCTGGAAGCAGTGTGTTGTGGGAGAATCTGTTTGGGCATCAAGAAACGGAAGTCTCCAGCACAGCAAACAGCATTTTCTCATTGCAAGTCCTAGACATTTATTTTTTCCTCTGTATGTCAGTGTGTGATATAGCTTTAAATGAATTTGGGAGAGCTAACAGTAAGAACCCATGAGTCCAAGGAAGGGATTTTCCACTAAAATATCAGGAAGTGTCTCTCATCCTGTAAGGCTCTTCTCTACTCAGGGTTTCCCTGGGAGGGACCGCTGCCTGAAGACTTTACTCGTGCCCCTCTACTCTGCCCTGGTGAGACCGCATCTGGAATATTGTGTCCAGTTCTGGGCCCCTCAGTTCAAGAGGGACAGGGAACTGCTGGAGACAGTCCAGCGCAGAGCCACGAAGATGATTAAGGGAATGGAGCATCTCCCTTACGAGGAAAGGCTGAGGGAGCTGGGTCTCTTTAGCTTGGAAAAGAGGAGACTGAGGGGTGACCTAATCAATGTTTATAAATATGTGAAGGGTGAGTGTCAGGAGGATAGAGCCAGGCTCTTCTCTGTGACATCCAGTGATAGGACAAGGGGCAATGGGTTCAAGCTGGAACATAGGAGGTTCCATTTGAATATGAGAAAAAACTTCTTTACAGTGAGGCTGCCCAGAGAGGTTGTGGAGTCTCCTTCTCTGGAGACATTCAAAGCCCGCCTGGATGCGTTCCTGTGCGATCTGATCTAGGTGTTTCTGCTCCAGCAGGGGGATTGGACTAGATGATCTTTCAAGGTCCCTTCCAATCTCTAACATTCTGTGATTCTGTGATTCTGTGATTCTGTGCCTGCCGTCCATCAGCAGAGGCATTCTGGCAAAAGCAGATTACGCTTCTGTTGCAGACGTGGTTACCATCTCCAGCAGTTTTTTGTGGTGCTCCAACTCCTTGGCATCACTGGATCCTGCAGCAGAGCTTTGTGCAAAGTCACTCCTGGGTCACTGCAATTCCTGAGCCTGGATAAAGGTGGCCTTCACCCAGAATTAGGGAAGGCAGCAGGGGAGCAACTGACCCCATCAGAGGATTGGTGTTGTCCCTGGGGGCTGTTCTGTTGTAGGGACTATTGAGTCAACCACAAACAAGCAGGTTTCCAAGGTCCCTTGTCAAATGCAGGTGCAGGACATGACTGTGGATGACCACAGGCCATGTTACATGCAACTCCTGCCACCCTGCCCTCCCTGGCCTGCAAAAACTCAGCAGAAGGGCATCAGGGCAGTATCTTCTCTTGCTCAAAAATGAGCAACTCAAGAGGTGGCTAGTACAAGAAAAAAGATACTTTCATGGTCTGAAGCAACTCCCATGTTCTCTGTTTCAGCTTTTCTTATCGTTTGCACATTTCTCTCAGTCTCTGCACACTTTCACAGCTTGTTCCATTCCATACCTGATCCTTCCTAATTCTCACATGCCATTTCCTTCACCCAGATGCTTCATAAGTGTCTCTGTTTCCTGCCACATCTCTCGGCAAGGTCTAAGTTTGTAATCTGTGCCGTGCTGCCCCTTATGCTTACGAGCACCTCTCTCTGTCTGACAGCCAGGACCTCCTCTGCTCCGCTCTGCGGTGAGACCCTGCCCTGCCTCCTTGAGCCTCGCCAGCCAGTCTTAGTTTAAGATGAGAAACTGATAGCAGGCAGAAACTTTAGGAGAGGCAGAACCAGGATGGTGCTGGGAGCAAGGATGAGCTTTTCCAGGCCACTCTTGGTCCACCAGGGAAGCGGGGTTTTTACAACACATCTGTCTCCCCTAGAGACAGTCTTCAGAGAGAAAAGCTTGACCGGTACTATGACCAACTGATGGCCAAAGCAGGGACATAAGAGGGTGAAACTGGACATGGCAAGTCCCTTGGCTGGTCACAGCAGTCCTTCTTAGGAAAAGCCACTGCACAGCAGACTCATGCCTGAAGTGAGTTGCTGGGTCTCACCACCGTTTCTAGGTTTTGCTTTTCCTGTTTTTAATGCTTCATGCTCTTGTGGGCAATGATTGCTGCCGTTGCTGTGTAAATTAGAACTCAACTATTTCTCCTAGTTGGTTGCTGCAGGAATATTAAAGCAGGATGCTGAGATCTGGGAGCTCAGCCCTGGCAGAGGCAGACATTGGCAGAGCTATCTGTGGCTGTGGGCTGGGCCAGGCTGTCTCCCTTAGGGAAAAAAGGAGTACAAAAGCAGTTACATATTTAAACGAGAAGTGATGGGGAAGACTGGAAGGGAGAAAGCCATAGCTGTAGTAGAATTTACATGGAACATAAATCCTCCCCTCCTGTCCCCTTCTGTGAACACATTTTTTGGGTAGCAGCATTGGCAGTGCCCTTTCCCTCCGCCATCCCTCCTAGACACTTTGGCACACAAAGGGCAAGAGCACGTGTTCCTCCCCCAAACCCTTCACAAATTGGGTCAGCATCCTTTCTGGAGTCATTAGGCAACACTAGGACTCATGCTCTGTGTGTGTCCCTGCTGAGAAACATTTCTGCATTTTCTGCAACAGAGGTTAAGAGGAGACAACACCAGGTGCTACATGAAGGGAGCCTTTGTGCTTCCAGCCACCTGCTGCACTGACACCACAAGACCAGGGCTGGGGAACCTGTGCAGCTCCCTGGTGAGGGCAGGAACATCAAGCATTGTCTGTCTGAACTAAGCATCTTCTTACCCTGCCTTCTGGCTGGACAGGGGTGGATTGATAGGTTGTGATAGTTTAGATGTGGGGGATGTGAGGAGAGAAGCAGCCTCTGCTCCCATACAGGAATGGGGCAGGCTCCCCTGATATTTTAGGAGGAGGTCAGCTGAGCATTATCAGCCAGCTCTGCTTGCTCTCTCAAAGCTTTAAACATCCAGTTAGTGTAAATGCCAGCCCAAAGTCTCCAAAACTGGTGGCCCTCATTTTTGGGGCGGATGGAAGGTTGGGGAAGACTAAGATAACCACAGTCTCTGCTGGGTGCAGAGTGGGGCCAGTCTTTT
This sequence comes from Pterocles orientalis, assembly GCA_011057875.1. NCBI lineage: Eukaryota > Metazoa > Chordata > Aves > Pterocliformes > Pteroclidae > Pterocles > Pterocles orientalis. Next base: position 27,779 of record WKFP01014743.1, read on the forward strand.
TCTGAACACTCCACATCCCTATGCACTGCACTGGCCACGCAGAGGACCACAAGTCAGGAATGGGCCTGCTTCTCCTGGGCAACGGGTTAATAAGAAACATACTTAGTGTTCCTGATATTTCACTAGTGGGTCTGGCAGCCTATAAAATTCAGGTTTGCAAGCTTACTTCTATGATAAATGTAACCCTTTTTTTGAGCATTCTGATGAATCAGTCTTAGGGCTAGGGTTTTAATAGAAACCCTAGAAACTGTGTTAACTACAATACTACCATATGAATTGGCAGTGAGATACACCATTTTTGCAGACTCTAGCCTCATGCACCACATGCTTGCCGTGTGGAAAAGCAAAGGTAGCAAGGGATCCTTCATAGCTTGCTAAAGGGTGTTTCCTATGTACTTTGTAAAGTTTCCTTGCTTTGCTATCTTGGCAAAACCCCTTCCCATGGCATGTCATGATACTTTTTTCACTGGAGAGTGGGATGCATTAGGCTGCAAGGAAGTGGGGGAAAGTGTTTCCTGTCTCCCCAGTGGAACCAGCTCTGTCCCACTCCTATCTCTGCGGTCACAGGGGGGACAAGAAATGGGGGACAGACATGAAACGTTAGCTCACAAAAACAGCGCACCCTCCATCTTGGGCCCACATTAATCTGTGTGTTTCCTGCTCTCTGCAGCTCCTGCCAGTGGGAAGTTGTCTGCCTGCCACCCCTGCCAAGGCCACCAGGGGCTGCAGGTCCTGTGCAGCAGCATCTCCTGCTTCTGGATGGGTTGCAGGACCTGAACAGGAAAGCCTGCTGAGCTCCCCTGGATGTGTTGGTAAATGCACAACTAACCTTGCTGTCTGAAAAATGCAGAAGTTTGGATAAGCCTCCAAGCTTGTCAATGCTGAAGTATTTCTGGCTATGGAACCATAATGTCTTGTCTTAAAGCTGGTAGGAAACGACTAAAAAGCCTCTCAGCACTAATTCTCCAAGAAGTTTCTAGCCCCCACTTGGTTCTTGGAGAAGGCTGACAACAGGGCAGGTGTCAGGTGCAGATGGAGCAGTCTGGTGCTGAGCTTAAACAGGGAGGCAGAGACTGCAGTGCCTATGACGGTGGTGGGAGTGCATCTTTGATCACTTTTTCTTACATGTGTGGGAGAGCTGACAGCATGAATTATTTCTCCTTCTTGCTCTTTGTCTCTTCACCTAAGTAGCAACTCCTAACTCACTAAACACACATCTCAGACGCACTTGGATTACAGACAAAAATCCCTACGCATCATACAATAGAAGGGATGAAGCCAATATATTATATAGCTTTTAGGCGCCTGTCTCACAGCTTTCCTGGAGTCAGACTCATGGTTCGGGAAATTAGAAGAATGACAATATTGAAATCTCTAATTAAAGACAGATCTGACAAGCGTCAGCAGCTGCCGTCAAAATGTGCGCTGCGGGCAAAGCAGGATGGGGTCTGCGTGGGAAAAGGGGAAAGGACGGGCTGGAGCAGAAATCTTTCCCACGCTTGGATCCGGCCAGGTAAAAGGTATTAGGCACGGCTGTCTGCGAGGGATCCGGCAGGCAGCACCGGGCTAAAAAGAAAAGCGTTGTCGCCACATCGTGGCCAAGCGCGGCCGCTCAATTATGGCGTGAAGAAAACAGCCCCCTCTCCCTCTTCTGAAAACAAAAAAGGAGAAGGAGCTCTACACACACGCAAAGACAAGCTGCAGGAAACGACATATGAAAACACGAGCAACGTATAAAAGGGGCACAGCAACCCCGGTTGCGTCCCGACAGGAGCAGCTGGGTGTCAGCCGCGGCTCTGCCCCGGGATGCGCAGCGCCGGCCCCGGTGCTCCCTCTGCTGCCAGCCTCTGCCTCTGCCTCTGCCTCTGCCTCTGCCTCTGCCTCTGCCTCTGCCTCTGCCGCCAGGCCCTGCTGCCTGCATTTCATCTGCCGGCCTCTGCTGCGCGCACCTCCTGCCCGCCCCTGCTCCCAGCCCCTGCTCCCAGCCTCTGCTGTCAGCACAGCCCCAAGGAGGCTGAAGGCATGAGTTAGCCTCTGTTCTGCTGTGCTGGAAATGGAAAACACCTGGGAAGGATTAGGTCAAAGTGGGCGTTCATCAGATACAGTCCCTTCTAGATTTAGAGGTGGGCTGTTCTGGGGTATGGTCTCTAGAGGTTGTTCTCCAGCAGTTCGTTTTCGTCACACAGTTGTGGGGTAGGGCAGAAGAAGATGGTCAAAACAACTGCAGACAATCACCAGTGCAACAGTGTGCACTGCAAACTCACTGAGCCCCACCTTGCCCTGGTCAGGAGAGCAGCTCTTAGGCATCAGACCCTCCTGTACTGAGGGGCTGTGCTGCACACCTGCTTGCCTTGTGGCGAACGACAGGGCAATGCTGCAGCTGGAAAATGAAGTCTGGATTGGTGCTCAGTCCTGATGCTCAGCCGTAGATATCAAAGTGATGGGAAAAGTGAATTTCACATGACGGGGCAGCTCAATCTATTGACCAGGCTGAGCAGCAGCCTGGTCTTGAGCAAGTGGGTTAAAAATTGAAACTTCCTCTCATGAAAGCTGAAATGACAAAACTGCTCTCAAGGCAAAATGATCTGAAAAAAAAATTGCTGTTTGAAGAAAGGGATTTCTTCACTGAACAAATGAAGTTCAGATTGTTTATTTCTCAGAGTTAGCCTTTGGGAAGGATTACAGTATTTTGACTTGCTTTGTTCTCATTTTTTAGTTAAACAAGAAATGGTCATGTCTTGATCAAAGTATTTTACACACATTTGCTGAATCAAATCAAGCAGCCCTTCCAGCCCTCATGAATATCTCGATGTGACATTTAGCTTCAGAGCCACTTGTGGATGCACAAGTGCACTCAGCAGCTCTGTGGTAGGACCCCACTCTTCCTTCCTATCAACAGGACACTCTGTCAGCTATTCCATCTCTTGCCTCCTCTTTATATTCCCCAGATTGCTCAATTTCCCTCCTTTATAATGTGTTCCCTGCAGTCCATGTTCTCACGTCCTGATGTTTACCAGCTCCTGCCACAGCTCTACATGCCTCTTGCCACCTTCCCTGCTACTGCCTAGCTCCAGCTCCATACCTCAAAGCTGCCATTTTCCATCCTGCCTCTTGGCTTTGCTTAGATTAATCTCTGTCACACACCTTGCCTCATGCGTGCTTCAGTCTCTGCCCTCCCTCCCTGATTCCTCCCAGTATGGATCCCTGTGGTGATCCTAAAACCCAAGCTCTGATGGTTGAAACCACTGCTGGATGGGATCAGTTTCTGAGTCAGCTCCTTTCTAAATGGCTTCCAATTGGGTAAGCGACCAGTAATCTTGGGAGGTCGGGGAATGTTCTGGAGATTACAGCAGTGTCCATAACAAATACAAAAGTAATAAATGACAACCACCCCTTTGGCAAACAGAGCTCCCCAGCATGAAGGAAAAGGCCAGCAGGGACCCCGGAGCCTGCAGCCAAGGTCAGGAAAGTCACTTCTGGTCCAGATTCCTCTGAAGTGCTTTTTTTTAAGCAATTTAAATAAAAAGGTTAATTTTCCCCTTTTGTGTGCCTGTTTCTCCCCTTGCTGCCCGGAAGGTGACAGGAACAAGGACAGGGCCCTGCCAGGCAGCTCGGAGAGGCTGTGATGTGCAGTGAGGTGTGTTTGCAGCACACACACATTAGAGGGCTATCTAATGCAATGATAAACCACAAAGCAGAAAGGTAGCTGCCACTCCTTTCAGAGGGGCCTGGGGAAAAAAGGCATTGGGAGGGGGCTTAGAGAGATTTGAGCCCATAGCACCTGTATGGTATATTGGGCAACACAGGGGCTGGTTCTTGCTGTGTGACTGGAAGTGACAGTCAGTTAAAAGACACCTCTAGTGTTTGATTTTCATTTCAGTGCAAAGAAAAGTACCAAGGAAGAAGGGAGAAAGCAAGATTTTTAGCTGAGCCTGTCAGCATAGGGCAGTTCAATGTCATGCTGGAATAACCCGACTAATTTGAGGACTGGCCATGCTGATCACAACAGCATGGGGCAGCAGCAAAGTCTTAGTGACCACTGTGCAATCTATGTACCCAGGAATGTGTAGCCCAGGTTGTAAGACCTGTGGCCAATGCACACATCAGGGCTCTGACTTACCAGAAGCCCTGGGCCCTCTAAAATGGGCAAGGGACTAGGTCATTCCTGATTTACTAACTTTACTACTGTTCCTGAAAATTATTGCTTTTATACCAAGATTTTGTGCAGCTCTGATAGACCCACCCTTCCCTTTACCCATACTTTCTTTAAACACTATGAGATGAAACCATGATCTGAGCTGTGTGACTCCCCGTTTGTTAGGCTGGAGCAGCACGTTCAGAGCAAATGCAGTGCTCAGAAACCTCATAGCTGAATCGCGAAGGGTGGCTGAAGGCAAACAGACAACCAGGAAAGAGGTTGCCCACAAGATCATAGTTTCCGTTGCTCATACTTGCAAGCAGCTTTGCACAGTATCTGTGGTGACCAAAACCATCCAGGCCTGTCTGCGTTTTCCTGCTGTGGCTTGTCTCCTCATCATTATGTGCATAGACCGTGGCTTGTTATTTGAGTGCAACATTTATCTGCACCTTTCCTGGTACAGTGAATGGTTCTTCTGGTTATGAGACCTCATTTTCAAAAAATAAGACTTACTTCCTAGAATCCCAGCACTTGAAAGGTCACCAGTTCTCTTTGGGATATAAGTGGTAGAAAGTATCTCTTTGCCTAGCACTCAGAAACCAGGCTCCTGAGGGCAGCCCATCAATGAGCTCAATGCAGTGGGAAAGTCTGTTGCCAGCACGTCCAAAATGTAGTTCTGTGATTTCTCCCTTCTGCTTTGGTAGCAGTTGGCAGGCACCTGCCACTCTGAGTTAGTGATTTCTGCATTATGGAACTGTGCAGGCATGCATTACCTTTAGCCAAGGTTGGCAGTACAAGAAAGAAGGCTTAGCAGGTTAATAAGTTGTCTTTCTGGCTCCCTCTGAAATGTAATAGTGAAAACACTATCTGCTAAAGCAATAAGAAAAATCCCTGCTCTTGTGTTTCAGAAATCTCTGTTATAACATTTCAGGAAAGTAGTTAGCAGAAGAAAACTGGGAGTCACATGCAGAAGGGAAATTAGGCAATTTCCAGACTGAAATTCTCATACGAGGGACAGGTGCTTCTGTCCCCTATACCATAGTGGGGAAAGAACCCACATAGTAGAACTGGATAGCAGCCAGCCCACTGACCAGAAGCATAGGAATCATGAAACAAAAGGCTATGTCTGAAATCCTGTGTGTGCCCTGGGTTAAGTGACCTCCTGTAGGCTTTAAATGGCCACCAAGTACCTCCTTCCTGGCAGATGGTCCCCATTCCCTGCGAGATGAAAGGAGGCTGTTTAACCTGCTTGTCAGTAACACTAGGGCAGATGTTTTTATCCTGCATAGATGGGAAGTAATGTTAGTTGCATGTTGGCTTTAGTTATACAGTAAAACCTTAGTGTTTTTCTGCTTTGCCAGGTGGCATGTGGATGGTTTTGTGCCCTCGTGCAGGGAAGACATCAGAAAACTTGTGTCACTATTGTTAATTACTGAAGAGAGAAACTGCAATTTAAAATGGGCTTTATTTTCTAAACAATTTCTGATGTTGTTCTCCAGCGGAAATAAAAGAGGTGGCCCAAAGGCAAGTTCCACCTGAGACACCCAGCAGATGTTGCCTGAGCTGATGGCTGCCTCACTGCTGCAGGGCAAGGCTGTCTGGGTGGCACGTGGAGCAGTACAAGCTGCATGCACTGCGTTGCGTACCTGCAAAAAATCTGGTAGTATCAGGGTCAGGAGCTGAGCTTTTTTCTGCTTTGTTGAGCATTAAAGATAATAAAAATGAAGACATGCTGTAGTGAGCTTTGCTCTTAGAGCACATCTTCAAAGAAAAGCAGAGCAGGGCTTTAAAAAACGTCTGCCTGATGTTATATTCCTGAATCCTTACTTAAACTTTAAAACTTTAAGAGGCTGATGAGAGGCAGACATCCTGTGTGGCATCCTCAGATGTTCTACAGCTATTCACAGACTTATTTTCTAACCACAGGCATTGGTCTGAAACAAGTGCATATGCACTTCCTGGGGCCTCAGAAACCCCAGCTCAGGATGCAGAGTGAGGTTGCTCTGCTACTAGCATGCTGGTGTCTGTGCCTGGATGAGCTGTATCTGGCTAGCTGTACTGCGTTATTAGGGGTGATAATTTGCCTGCCCAAGGTCACTCTTTGCATGTACTTGGACATGAGGAATATCTGGACAGTGATTTATCACCATTTGTGTGAAATACCACCCACCACAATTCAGATTGCTCATTCGGGTTAAGATTACATGACCGATAACAGGATCCAAAAGGCACAGTGAAACGTCAAAAATCTTTTCCCCACTTAAAAGGGACTGTGTATAAGCTGAGACAACAATGTGTTTTGGGTAGGGAAATGTCTAATTTTTCTCCTACAGACTCCTTAGAGCAAAGTCTCCAGTGAATTCGGTGGGATTCAGACAGAACCAAGACTCACCAATACTACTGAGAGGTTATTAATGAAACAAACTTTCGCAGATCTGGTATTGTTGTCCATTCTTTTGTCAAAACTGAAGTAATTTTCTCCCAGTTTTAGTCAGAGAAAGGAAATAAACAAAGGGAGGAGGGGGGTAAGACCATGTAATCGCAACTAAGATATTAATGGATATAGTCTCTTGAATATTTATTGTAATTGCAAAAGGAAAAAAAAACCTTCCAACAAAAAAAAATCCACTTGGTATACGGAAGTCACATACAAACGGAATATCCAATGGAATACACTTAGTCTCTACATTCACATAGAATTAAAACTCTGCACATGGATAAAACTTTTACTTTGTGTTCAGGCAAGAGCTCCTGTGTATGTGTACAGAAGATTCACAAAATTTGTCACCCAGCAGCATTTTAAACATGTTTCTTAGAACCACAGTAACTATATTGCAGTAAGAGCCAGGGGAGGAGGGACAGATTGGCCCTCACTTCCTCACAAATGTATCCTAAGTAAGTACTTCAACTTTTCTTCGAGAACAATTCAGCAAGCAAGTTTATCTTTGTGTATGTAATCATATGTCTATGAGGAATAATAAAAATGCCAGGTAAAATTATCTGCTGGTCCTTGAACAGTCAGATCACTTAGCAATAGAAAGTTTAGGTAAAGCATCCTCAGCCCTGAAGTAGTCTGTGTATCTATATTTAAAGGGTATCTCCTATTATGACTGTTACTTTGTCTGCTGCTTAGCTACAAAGATATTGAGAATTTCCTGTTTTTATTAATCAATCCCAAATTTCTCGCCACATATATTTTCATTTCACTTTGGTCTGTGTAATTTTGCAGAGGTTTTCATGGCATAAGGTACAAAAACAGGGAGAATTTTAAGTTCAGATTATTGCAAGTATTGTCCTGTGCTACTTAATGCAATCTGGTTACTTTGCTTTCTCAGAGGAACTATTTGATGATGCAGAAAAGGAAGCCCATGATACTGCTTTCCGGCTGGCCTTAGAATTTTGTTCTTTTCCTGATCAAGGTAATTAAAAAAAAAAACCCAAACCTAAATCAGCTTCGTACATTGTCACAAAAATGCATCAAACTAAAAATCAACGTATGTACCTTTTAATGTGGTACTAATCAAAATAATTTATGAAAATAATTCAGCAAAACCAGTTACTCTCCTTGACCCAGACTCCATGGCCCATCTCTGTTTATCAAATTGCCAATGCAGATGATGTGTTCCTTTGAAGCTAGAGATGTAGCAAGAATTAACAGAATGAGTGTCTCCTTTGTCGTGTCTGTGCGTGCAGCTGGGAACTCATGGCAGATCAATGATTCAGGGTCTAAGGTCCCACATGTACCTGAAGATTTTTCTGAACAGTGATGGCTTTGGTTGTGTGCGTAGAGAACTATTAGAAATATGCAGTGATAACAGGAAAGGAGAAAGAAAATATTGGGTGTCTCCTTTTAATTTCATGGTTAGATTCTGGGCTGCATTTTGTTTCTATTTATACCCCAGCTTTACAGCTAAGAGTGGATTTGTTCAACATTGAGGGCCCTGTAACAGTTGAGTGAAGAGTGTGGGTCAATATAAGGATGTATCTTCCATTTTTAGGATCTAAAAATGTTAAGAAACTTAATTGTCAGAAGTGACTGATTAAGGTCACCATCCACTGTGCTGGACCATTTTGACTGTGACCTTCAAGCTGTTCCCCAAAATGTTAACTTGGGACACCAACTGAAGTTTTATGAGTCATCTGCAACAGTATTGGTTACTCCTATTTAATATTTCAGGTAAATATTACGAATTAACTGTACCAGATGGAAGAAAACACGCCCGCATGATATTATGGAATACAGGCAGACAGAGCATGTAACTGATTCTTTAAGAATAAATAACTCACCATAACTGCTGAGCTCTAGGAGATTATTTTAATGCTTCTAGAGAACATGCTTTAAAAAGCTATAGGCAAATAGTTTAGAAATGGTTACAAGCATCTTCTGACTGAAAGCACTGTCCCACTAGTGTTGGTGTAACATGATAATTTTCAAAAAGGACACACAACTCTAAAAGTAAATTGACATGCACTTGCAGTAAACATACAAATATCTTTTACCATTGTCTCATATATGAAAAATAGTTTAAATGACTTAAGAATAGAGTATTCTTACACTACACTGGTAAAGTGTTTGCTATATAAATTTTACTACAAGACATACATCTACTGGAAATCTTAAGCCACACAGGCATCATCAACAACTTATCACACATACATGACACTTCTCCCTTTCACACAAGTTTATATACACTGAGTAAATAATTAAATATTGCACTTATTGGCCCATGATTCCTCAGTTTTGAGGTATTCAAAAATAGAAAACATATCTATTTTTATAACATATTTTCATGCAACATTTAAGACATTTGAAGTCCACAAACACTAGTATATAGTTTACACATTCTGACAGTCCAACTGAGCCACGACACATCTGACATTACTGACAAAATATTAAACAAGGAGTTACAGCACAAACGTTTCATTTAACACTAGTTGCAGGTACATGTCAGAATTACTTGAGGAAATTTATCGCCAGAAGTGGTAAGCAGTATCTAGCTTTCATTTTCAGATGTTTTGCATGATCCTGAAGTTATTGGAAGATTAGGACTTTTGCTTCCCCCCCAGTCAACTACCAGGTACCTTATTCTACAAATGACAAGCCATCTACCTCTGCTGGAACCATAGATGACAAACCTATGGTCTACAAATGTAACCCAGCTGATTTCTGGTGCTAATGAGAATTTATAGATAAATTCCACTGTGGCATTTAGGGAAGGCGGCATTGAACATGAACAAGTAAAAGTGGGAACTGAATGTGTGTCAAAGATGTACTGCTGTGTATATGTGTATACTATATGTGTGTAGTTACAATTTCTGCTTCAGTGAACATCCATGGATAAACAAAAGTTTAAAAAAATAAAAAGAAAAGCTCTAAATTGCAAACGTGAAACACATTTACACCTTAATAAAAACAACTGTTAGAAATTATTCAAATAAATGAAATTAGTTCCCTCTTTAAATGGGACTTGACAAATGATGAACCTTGGAGAACCTGTTGTCAGAGCATATGGGGTTTAAGAAGCTATGTGTATGGGTTTAATGGTGTAAATCAACACAACTCACTCCCCTGTTGGTGTAAGTGAAGACATGTTGCTTTACACCCCCTGAGGGTTTATTTATGAGGATATACATACTCATTATATCACATTGCTAAATCTGTCATCCTAAAGAAGAACTACGCTCATACACTGTGTATCTGTCTATATGAAACAGACCAAGGAGGAATCTGTCCAGCAGCAGAACAGTAATTTAGTTGATCCCCTTAAAAATGCAAGTAATAAAACTTGCGAGTAATAAAACTTGCGAGTAATAAAACTTGCTTCTCGCAAAGAAATACAGGAAAGAGTCGGGGAGGGAGGGACAAGAGGGAGGTGGTAGTAGTGGTGTGGAATTTGGGACAGGGGCTTCTTTTGGAATGCAAATGCAGAATCATTCATCTGGCACTGACAAAACAAAGGCATCATAATCAGATGTAGAATTTGTACCACTATTTTCTTCCCAAGAATGAAAATTAAACTCAAAGCAATCTCAAAGTTAGGATCAAACACCAGCAGATTTTGTGCATCCTGAAATAGCACTTCATTCCTCAAATAAAGAAGGTATGGGTGGTACAGCTGAATGTACAGAGCTGAGCAGACTGGGAAGAAAATGTAATCTTTCAGACTGGTGCTCTGGAAAGGCCACAGAGATGTAGTTGCTCAGGTAGTTTCTCTGTGTGTTACATTAAGCACAAAGGAACAACAGTTCCAGGTAACAGTCATGTACACAGCCGTTCAGAAAGAGTATTTTTTTGACAGAAAATCAGGTTAACTCTTATGTATTTCAAACACCAAACAAACATCTAAATAAACAAAATAACAACAGCAACAGAAAGATACAGTCTTAAGTTAGTTGCACTATAAGAACCAAAATGCTTGTGAACATTAACTCTTATCAGGTACATCAAAACCATGCATCCGACTGTTCAACTCCACAGGGCTTGCTAGCTGTTTGGCAGGTCAGTGCCTGGAGGCACTGCAGCAATCAGTCACATCCTGCACTCTTGTGTGCTCCCAAGACATTTTCTGAGCACTAGTCTGAACATGCGGCAAGCAAGACAGTGTCAGAGCATGATAAGGCTACTGCGCTACTCATGCACAGATTAGCCTGCTGCTGAAAGCTTTCATCTAGATCATAACTTGGAAAATGGGTTGTGTTAGTTCAGCTGGCACTATGAGCTCAGGACTCACTGCCCAAAGGCATCCAGTCTCTAAAAATTTAGCAAGATCTGTGTGTCAACTGCTGTATCTCCCCAAGTGGCCTAAACCTCAGCTGAAGGGGCTATCTGTGGCTGGACCAATGAAGTTCCACAACATTTACACTTATTTCTGTGCTGAGAGTGACAACAAATTAGTAGAAATAGTGTGAGTAATTTTTAACCAAGAATTGTGATGAGGCTGAAAGTTGTTTTGGATCAGTTATCCCAGGTTTCAGCTTAATGAGCCAGCCTGCTTCCATCACAAAAATATAACTCTTTTTTAGCTTGGTACTTTCCCTTGACAGAACTGTGCTCCAGCAGTGGATAGATGAGGCATCTAGCCAAATTCTGCTTGTCTCCTCCAAAAACTTATTATCAGTGACTACTGGATATGTGTGAATAATAAGCCATTGATTGTTTAAATTTTGGCCCTTGTTCAGGTTAGGATGGGATTTCCAAAAGTGTACATCTTAACTCTACTTGTCTTCAAGAAAATGGCAATTCTATCACATCCGTCAGTAAGAGCCTAACTAAATTGACACAGTCTGCTTTTGGATATCCTACCATAGGAACAGGCCAAAGCATAATTTTAAATAGAATGAAAATTGCAGTCCTGATAGTTCCCTCAGAATTCAAGCTAAATTTTTAGAATGTTTGGGGAAGTGATAATAGTAAGTTACTTCTCAAAAGCCTTCCTGTATTTTGTGTTTCTCTACAATACCCAGGTGACAGCTGAGAGAGGTACTGAGATCACGATGCTCCTGATCTAAATGTGACCAAACTTTACAGCAGAAAACTCAACAGTGCTGTGAAACGTGGCTGCAAAAGCCAAACTGTGATGGAAAATCAAAACCTACTTTTCCAACAGCAGGTAACCTTGATTGTTAAGAAAAGGTCTCCTTGAACTTCCACACATTTTCAACTTCAGAAGAAGGGATAATAGAATAAATTGGATTTGATGGGACATCAGGAGGTCATCCTTCTCAACTGAGCAGTCTGTCCAGGACTTTAGCCAGCCTGGTCTTGAAAACCTCAAAGGATTTGATGTGAACCCTCTAAAAATTGATCTGACTAATTCTGAACTCTATGACAATGGCCAAGTGTCAATACAAATATCCTATGAGTTTTAAATACTGACTGGTTCTGCTGCTATACTTCAGATAAGCCTTTTCCTCATAACACATGGCTGGCCGTCTACTGAACAATTTTACTCTGGCTGCTGCTTCCTGCATCCTCCCCTTTCCATGCAGAAGGCCAGATGTGTTGGAAGCCTGGGAGGTTAGTTGACTCAGAAATGTGAAGGAGAGATTCTCCCTCTTTGATTTTACTCTTCTGCCCAGACTTTTGATCCAAAATGAAAAACAATTAATTAATCCTATTTTAGTAAAGAACTAGTTATCTATCACTCAATTTGTTTAAAAAGATACGTGCTAATAATATATTGCCACCACAGAGCAGTCTATATGGTCATAAAGAGGCAGAGAGCGTCTGGTATTAATTACAATGGAGCATAAGCAAGGTGTGGCTGTAGCAAGGGGCATCTTGGAGTCTTTTTTCATTCTTAAAAGTGCACAGGAGGTTACCATTTTGCAGCAAGCATCACAGAGCAAAGCTGGAAGAATACTTGCCTTTGTAGCCATGCTGCATGATCGGGGCTATGCCCAAGATCATGTAAGATGTGGCTATGTCTTCCTCTCTCCTTGCCTTGCTGAGATGGCTCAGACCTAAACGTTTTCTAAGGGACTTGAGGACTGAAGCTGAGTGCTGTCTCAAGGCTTCCCTCCTCCTTTTTCTCCATCAGGAATAACTGCATATAACAAGAAAAGGATAGAAAACTGCCCACCATCTCACACAAAGCTTCCTCAGCTTCTTATCACTTCTTTTTCCAAAGAAGTTCGTACATGGTGGGTAAAGAGGTACTAATGAAAGTCTCTCAGCACAGTTATCAACATGCTGCCTTAGATGGGGGAGAGAAAAGCAGCACCCTTGGAGACAGGCAGGGTTATGGTTGTGGTAGCACGTGCTTCTTTCACCTGGATGCTCATTGGCCCCAAAGAGGACAGTGCTTTCTCTTTATAGAAGTAAACAAGTGAAGTCCAGTCTCCATGTCCACTAGGAAAACAAATGCTTAAGTAAACTAGCTAACAGGACAGACATGGTTTAAAACCCCAAACTGAAAAAATAACATTTATTCATTTAAGTTAGGCAGTCGATGTAGCGCCCTGACGGCATATCCATTTTACATGTGTCTATATGCCTTGTTTGGAAGTCATTGTTACTGTGTCAATGTGTATGTAGGTTATTTTATCAGTTGAAAAAAGTGACCTTTCTCTTAGTGTTTTTCAGGAGTTACGTAAATAACCTTCAAGAAAAGTAATGTGTGTAGAGGGATTTCTTTGCAGTTGTAAGCAGTTTGAAGTACCTTGTGTAACTTTTTGTTTTTTGTCTTCCATTTTTTTCCCATTGCAGACAGTTCAAGAAATGTCAGTCTTGTCCTAAATTCTGTCTAATTTGAACTATAAAACAGTTAATGCTTTTTCAATTATGCTGCTTAGTTAAAAAAATGTCACTGTGATGTGAGTAAAGCAGTTGTACAAAGGAAGTACTCCAGGCCACAGATGTAAGAAACTGCCACCAATTAATAAAGGAGCACTCTTAAAAACTGTGAAATATGATTATTTTTAACACTTTATTAAAAAAGAATTTGTTTACTTTATTCTGCTATCTTCACAGCCTTTTGCTGATCTCAGGAATGTATTCAGCATACCAATAGAAATGTTGACAATTTTTTATTACTCTATAAGTTTTTTAAAAATCTTGTGAAATTCTGATTGCCTTCTCAAAATAGATATCCTCATCAAAGTGAAAATGAGGTCAAACTACAGTTCACTGACACCAGCAGCACTTCTGCAATAGGTCTGAGTAAAATACAGCGTTTGTAGCCAGCGTGGTGAAGGTTGTCTCACTGACAATGGGAGATGAAAATTCTGAAAACTTAAGTATGCAAGTTTGACAACAACATGACAAGACAGGTTTTGGCTATGAAAAACTGAGTGTAATGGATTTGGCTCTGTTAGGGGTGGTGTAGAACTCTGTGTTTAATATCTCATGTAAGCAGAAATTAAAACAGCTAGTCAACCTCTGCTACTGGGGTGAGTACTACTGGGATCTCCGTAATGATAGAATGAGAAACTAAGTCCAGTTTCAGAAAGGTATTAGACATGCAGCTCCCATGGAAATGTAAACATACTAGCTATCCAAACAGGATGAAATACCTAATATCTCTGCAGGTCTGCACTGAATACCCACATCCGATTGGAAACTCACAGGGAAGCTTGGTGGTTTTGTGTCCAGGAGCTAACTTCTTTCTAACCTCCACAATTTCCAGTCAGCCATGATGTGTAACACAATGCATCTAGATTTGCCAAGGCAATATGCTCCAGGAAATGTCCCTTATACAAATGATCTGGACAGAACGAGGGATTGGCTCACTAGAGGAATATTTCTAATTGATTTTCAGTCAGGAGAAAATAGAAGTGGCATCAGGAAGCTTATTCCAAAACACCTTGGCCACTACCCTAAGGATTCAACCACGTAATTTGAAACTAATGAAGCAAGAGTCAATTTTAGGCAAATGTGATCTGAGGACATGGCACCAGCTGGAATAAGTGTAATGTAAAACAGTCAAAAGAAAAGAGAAACTATTAACTATCCTGCATGAAAAAGCCAGATGCTAAAAAAATGGATCATCCCTTCAAGCTAACAACCTCTCCATCTCTGTAAGCATACTCGACCAGCTGCTGATGTAAAATAAAAGACTTTTATCCCCTCAAAATTAGTAAGACAGCATAAATAAAGGCATATAGACCACTCATAAATATTTTGTTGGCAACAGAACACACTGGAGCTGCCTTTGCTGATAGCTGCGTTAACAGCCGCAGTTGGGCTGCTGTGGAGGAGGGGTGTCCTTTAGCCGTGTGTTCTGCTTGCTGGCAGCAATGGCGGGATCCGTCTCCAGACTTTCTGACATTTTGTCACAGATGATATCCACGAGTCGCTCAAATGTCTGCTTGACGTTAATGTTGTCCTTGGCACTTGTTTCAAAAAATTCAAATCCTAAAAATTAGACATAAACATGTTTATGTTAAATTCATATACAAACTTATCTTGGGCAAGAAAGAGTGGAGACACACTCAGAAAGCAAATGTGAGACCACACATATAAAAGAGTGATGTTGGAAGAGCAGCTAAAACACAATCAGAGTAAGCACAATAGTGCTATTTGCTTTACACCAAGACAGGTAAAATCAAGACTGGCCCAAATACATTCCCTTAGACAAATTCTACTTTAAGCCAGTTTAATCTAAAATTTGACAGCAGCTTGAGAGTATTATTATTATTTTAGAAATGCCCTTATATCCAGCCATTGGGAAGGTATGCTGCATCTTTAACTATTATGTTCATCTGAGCATTATTAATCTGGAAATAGCCACGTTCATCATGTCATTAAACTGGTGCTAAAACAGAACTGTGTTTGGAAATAATCAGGTAAAAAAACCCAAACAGGACAAGAAAAGATTTCTGCAATTTGGTATTCTTAAGTTAGAAGTGAATCTGTGGGACCAAAGAGACTCCAAACCCCACAAACCAAACTAATGAAAAATATACAAATGCACATAAGGAAGAAAACTTCCTTAATTAATTTCCATAGAAGGACTTTTATCTATCCATTCCCAATGACTACCACAAAGGCAAAAATAAGAGCTATCTTTAACCCAGAAGGGACACTGGAAGCTTTTATGGAGCTTCTGCCAGTGCTGGGTCATTGCACGTTCTTGCTTCCTTTGCCAAGCTTCAGTCTTTTAAAATTTGTCTTCTAAGCCTTTCCCCACAGGCTCCACCTTGTCCCACAGTTACCACATTGCTCACCTGAGGGTTCCCTGAAAATTTAAAACTTTCTCCTACTTCTGTTTTTCCACTACCTAGGGGTTCAGTATTAAAACAATTTACAAGACACATAATCCACTGGTAATTTTACAGAAGCGACTTAGCCTTTGCACAACTATTTTGATTCTTTTTGAATAAAGCTGAATAACTGTGCAACTATCACCATGTATAATTATGAGAAAAATCCCAGCATGAAAATGTCAGTCACCTGAAGCTCTTGATAGAAGAGCAGAAAACAGCTTTTTTTTTTTCTTTAATGTTGTGTGTGGTTTCTAGTGAATGGGCTAATCTATTTCAAAAGGCCACTTGAAATTTAAAGGTAACCACTTTGATCATATTAGTAATACATATTCAATGTGCCATATAAACAGGATGTAATGTGCACATTCAGTCCTACAACTGCTTACTATGTAGCTTTTGCATGTTTGAGTACTAGCCTAGAATTACAGCACATAATTATATTTAGCTTGGCATGATATCCCCACATGCACTAATAACCAATGCAAAACATTAACTCTCTGTTCTGAATGTTCTTCATATTTTTAATTTACATAAGGTGCCTTGTGCTGAAATGTCACAAAGTGCGAAATTGTTTAAATGCATAGGAGCTAAACACAGGCAAAAGTTAGTGTTCACAGGTAATTTAGATAATAAAAGGTATCTATATTGTACAGGGATTTGGTCATACAACTTCTATTAACATCAGTAAGAAGCATAAGGATAACCTCACAGGTATGAGTATACATTGCCATGAAAACTTTTCCTTTCCACATTTATGTGGAAAGCAGGAAGACTGTGCATAATAAAAGACTGTCTACAGAAATCATATACTGGGAGGAGGTTTGCATCTACATGGCATTGTTTTAGTTTAGCTTGGCTTACATATCTCCTTTGTTTGAAACTTGGAGGAAAATGGGGAAAGCCAGTGTAGCATCACTTGCTGGTGGCTTCAGCCCTCCTGCAGAGCTTCATGTAGGAGAAGACTGTTCAGATTGCTTAGGGACTGCTTTGGGGGAGGAAGATCTTTCACATTTTCAGTGCTCTGCATTGAAACCTGGCTGCAGCTCTACCACAGCAACACAGTCAGATCCTCCCACAACTGTGAGTGTCTGCTGCACAGAGAGAAAAGCAGCCATTCCAAAGAGAAACAAGCAAAACCAGAGGGCAGCAAAATTGAGGGACAATATGAGGCTGCCTGAGAAATGGCACACCAAAGCCTTGGAGAAGACAGCAGAAAGAAGAATTAATCTTGAGGACATTTATCAGGGAAGCAGTTTTTACAGACAAGAAGACAGAAGAACTGGCACGTGATATGATCATGAAATGGCAGATCTGACAGGTAGGTAAGAGATATGGGCAGAGAAAAGGAGAAAGTGAAAGGAAAAGAGTCACAAAGAAGAGAGGAGACCCATGTCAGGAAATACTGTAACATGGACAGGATCAAGAAAACAAGCCCACTGCCATGATGAGGTTTTTCTGCACAAGGACACTGTGACAAACCTAGAGGCACATATTCTCCAAGTAAAATAGAAGCTTACAGAGTGTTCAAGCACAAACATTTTTTCAAACAAAATTAAAATAGACACTACAGCTGTGGTGCAACCTATGGAATTTCAGTTACACTTCTGACATACGAAGGAAATTGCAGTCACAGTAGTGGTGTAGCTGGGTGTCAGGCTATGCTTCTATACACATCCCACCAATTTAGTCATTAATTGCCTGAGTGATCCAGGACTTCCCCAGCTAGACCCTGCATAGATGAGAAAATGCACTGACCTATGAGAAAGTGACTGAACTCCCAGCTGCCTCCACAACAAAGTATTTGCTTTATTCTTCAGAGGGACTGTACAGGTGGGAATTTTGGATAGTCCTGGAGATTCCTCCAGGCAGCCCTTGCCATGCATAGGCCATCTGATAGGAAATATTTATGTGTTTAAATTTGCTGATAAACATCCTACATAGAGAATGTGGCACGCTCGTGGGTTCCCCACACGCAGTTCCTGCTGTAGAATAGATTCATACATAGGTAAGATACTTGTAGATGGTCTGCAGAAACTGTTCTTACAGATGTGGAAATGGTCACACAGTAAAGTCTTTCGAAGCCACTTGAGACAGTCAAGAGATGCTTTGTGCACAGTTTAAAGTAATCACTGCCAACAGATCATGGTATATAGTGAGCACATAGGACCATCTGTATTACAAGAATTCAGCAGAACAGGAGTTCAGAGAGTCTCATTTGATGAAGCTGAAGACACCACTGCAAAGACTCTTGCAGCAGAGGCTCATGTTGTCACCTGAACAGCAACTGATTGTCCTGTGCAGGGGATTCAGTTCCCCACGTAAGTGTTACCTTATGCAAAAGATCCCAGTAAATAAGAGTGGTGTTTCTTTTTTTTTGTTGTTTAACAGAAACTCTGTCTGTGGAACACTTTCAAAGATACATGGAACAATTTTCCTAGCAGAGTGTTCTTGGAATAAATATCTGAATTCTGGTTGTTTTCCATTTTGTTACAGAGTATTTTGCAGACCTTTTCCCCATTATGTATCCTCTCTTCCTGACTCATCTCGCAATTATTTTACTAATAGTGCTTAGACAGACTAAGCTTCTAAAATGCCTGTGTATGAGGGCCTCCGATCTATGCCTTTTAATGATTTCTTTAGGTTTTTTTCCACCGCTCATTATTAATGGAGAGAAAAGATTTTCCATGTGAAGCCTGAAGTGAGGCAACTCTCTGGTGATGCTCAGGGCAGCAGAGCTCCAAGAACACCATGTTCCCACCACCCGTGATGATCAGTACTGCTGATGTGGATGAGAGTGGGAAGAGCAAATTACTGAAAAGATATGACAAAGCCCAAGGGGCACGTGGGTAGGTAAAGCAGAACAGAGCTGAAACTGAGAAAATCCAAAATATCGAAGTGTTGACTGAACATACGAACAATTGTGTGGAACGTGCATCAAGATGTTCTAAGTTAAATGTCTCTTTTTGTGGTTAATTCACTTTTCCCTTGGCTGTCCTTACACTATGTTTCTTTTGCTTATCTATCTTTTTCCCAAAAGGATTGACTCAAAGAAAGCTGGAAAGCTCTCATCAGAGCATTACAGCAGCAGGAGCTAGCCAGGACACTGGCATGGTGCTGTTATTCACCTGGTGAGCTGTAATGCACACAGAGCAGTTTAGATAGCTGCCCTGAAACACATAAACAGCCTGCATTACTTTGTTCCCTCTCTGACTCAGACTTGCCCTGGCTCTGCAGAAGCTTCTTCACCGATGATGATTAACACTTATGCCTACTTCCAAAAAATAAGTGAGAAAAAAATCCAACAAACCAAACCAGAAAGGAGAGCCATATGCAAAGGGAAGAACATTCTGCGCTTTCTTATCTTCCTGAGAAAACGTGATATCAAGAGGAAACACTAGCTAGTGAATTTTAAGCACAATTCCAGAGGCAATACAGACAAGAGCTATGTTAATGTTTCACCAGCTGATCAAGAAGACCTTCTGTTTTCAGAGTGTTTGTCCACAACCAAGGCAATTTTAATTATCACCCCAATGTATGTTATGTTTGTTATGTTATGTTATGTTATGTTATGTTATGTTATGTTATGTTATGTTATGTTATGTTATGTTACGTTATGTTATGTTTGTTATGTTATGTTATGTTTAGCAGATGTCATCAAGGGTGTGTTCCTGCAGTGACTATCCTTCCTTGAAGACAAGCTTGAACTGTGATCCTTAGTGATGGTCTTACCAGTGCCCTGTTCAGTCCAGTATTTTGAGGATTAGTAGGAGACTGCAACATCAGAGCAAGAAGCTGCTGCAGGAAGCTGCTCCCTTTGTAACACAGCAGTGTACAAAAGGCAAAATTTAGGAAGCCATGGGAATGAATAATTTAACAATGTCATAGCATCTAAAGGAGAGGAGCTAATGATGCCTTATTTTCTTGTATTTGCATCCTGTGGGCAGCCCCGAGGGGACACTGGCAGGCACTTGCCTTCTCTGAATAGTATCTAATAAGCTTTGCATTCACATTGCAGGCTGTCAGTCAAGGTAACAGCAAGACCTTTCTCCTCTGCACAGATGTCCACTTCATCAGAACTGCTAATTTCTTTGAGAACTCTCAAAGAGAGACAGACACATGTGGCATGATTGCAAAGGTGATTTCTCCTGTAGGAAACTGGGCTGAAAGTAGCTGGTGACCATTGCTGTTCTTTAGAGCACCCCCTACACGTGCAATTATGGTAGCAGATCTGGTTACACTGTGCTCTGCTTTGTAGAACAGTTGGATGGGACCTCTGTTGTCCAAACAAGCCCAAGGGCTGGACTATATTAAGAAAAACATGAAAACAACATTAAGTCCCAAAACAGGACTTTGCTAATATTACCTCAGAGAACATCAGTGCTTTAGCACCATTTTCAGTAGAACTAGGGTAAAGATTGTTAACAGAAATGCTAAGATATTTATCCAGCATTTAGGGTGGCCAAATTTATTTTTAAAAAGAATCTCAGCTGTGACAGAATGGACAGACTTGAGGGGCAGTTACTGATAATGCTCTAGCACCTTCTTTTCCAGTCTTTTAGAACAGGTTTCCATATAACTTTATATACTACATATAACTATATAACTTTATATACTATATATGATGGTATAAGGCTTCCAGATACCTTTTGAATGAGTGCATTTGGGCAATAAGTTAGATTCCTGGCAAAGAATTTCTGTTTGTTTACGTGAGACATTTGTTGAACAGCCACAATCCCTTTGTTCCTATTGTCATTAAGTACACAAATGCGTGCAACATGGGGAATAAGCAAGAGGAGTTAGAAATCCGTGTTCGGTCAGGAGATGATGACCTGGTGGCAATTACAGAGACATGGTGGGACAGCTCACATGACTGGAATGTAGTCATGGGTGGCTATAGACTTCTCAGGAAAGACAGGCCAGCAAGGCGAGGGCGGGAGTTGCTCTTTATGTGAGAGAGCAACTACAATGTATTGAGTACTGTCCAGGGGTGGGTGACGAGCGAGTTGAGAGTTTGTGGGTGAGAATTAAGGGACAGGCTGGCATGGGTGATACTGTCGTGGGTGTCTATTACAGGCCACCGGATCAGGACGAGGAAGTTGACGAGGCCTTCTACAGGCAGCTGGTAGCAGCCTCGCAGTCACAGGTCCTGGTTATTGTGGGTGATTTTAACTACCCTGATATTTGCTGGAAGGCCTACTCAGCCAGCCATCCGCAGTCCAGGAGGTTTCTCCAGTGCATTGATGATAACTTCCTGATGCAAATGGTGGAGGAGCCGACTAGGAGAGGAGCGCTGCTAGACCTTATTCTCACGAATAAGGAGGCTCTGGTTGAAGAGGTAAAGGTTGAGGGCAGCCTTGCTTGCAGTGACCATGAGGTGGTGGAGTTCAGGATCTCGTGTGGCCGTAACAGAATACCGAGCAGAACAGCAACACTGGACTTCAGTAGGGCCAACTTCAGCCTTTTCAAGCAATTGCTAGGGAAAATCCCGTGGGACAGGGTACTTGAAGGTAAAGGGGCCCAAGAAAGTTGGTTAGCGTTCAAAGAGTGCTTCTTCCAAGCTCAAGATCGGTGCATCCCAACGGGTAGGAAGTCAAGGAAGGGTGCCAGGAGGCCTGCATGGTTAAACAGGGATCTGCTGGGCAAAATCAAGTGTAAAAGGAGGGTCTATAGATCATGGAAGGAGGGGCTGGCCACTTGGGAGGAATATAGAATGTCAGAGAGTGTAGGGAGGCAACTAGGAAAGCTAAGGCCTCCTTAGAATTAAACCTTGCCAGAGTGGTCAAGGATAATAGAAAGGGCTTCCTCAAATACATTGCAGACAAGGCTAACACCAGAGGCAATGTAAGCCCACTGATCAATGAGGTGGGTGCTCTGGTGACAGAAGATACAGAAAAGGCAGAGTTACTGAATGCCGCCTTTGTCTCTGTCTATACTGCCGGAGGCTTTCCTGAAGAGTCCCGTACCCTTGTAGCCCCAGAGGAAGTCAGAACAAAGGAGGAGTTTGCTCTGGTAGATGAAGACTGGGTTAAGGAGCAATTAAGTAATCTGGACACCCATAAATCCATGGGTTCTGATGGGATGCACCTGCGGGTGCTGAGAGAGATGGCGGAAGTCATTGCTAGACCACTCTCCATCATCTTTGGCAAGTCGTGGGAAACAGGGGAGGTGCCTGAGGACTGGAGAAAAGCAAATGTCACACCAGTCTTCAAAAAGGGCAAGAAGGAGGACCCGGGTAACTATAGACCAGTCAGCCTCACCTCCATCCCTGGAAAGGTGATGGAACAACTTATTCTCAATGCTCTTTCTAGGCATATCAGGGATAAGAAGGTCATTAGAGGCAGTCAACATGGCTTCACCAAGGGGAAGTCATGCTTGACCAACCTGATAGCCTTTTATGAGGACATTACCAGGTGGATAGATGATGGCAAAGCAGTAGATGTGGTCTATCTCGATTTCAGAAAAGCATTTGACACTGTCTCCCACAGTATCCTTGCGGCTAAACAGAGGAAGTGTGATCTGGATGATCGGGTAGTGAGATGGATTGTGAACTGGCTGGAGAAAAGAAGCCAGAGAGTTGTGGTGAATGGGATGGAGTCTAGTTGGAGGCCTGTATCTAGTGGAGTCCCCCAGGGTTCAGTATTGGGACCTGTGCTATTCAATATATTCATCAACGACTTGGATGAGGGAGTAGAGTGCACCCTCAGCAAGTTTGCTGATGATACGAAACTGGGAGAAGTCGCTGACACGCCAGAAGGCTGTGCTTCCATTCAGCGAGACCTAGACAGGCTGGAGATTTGGGCGGGGAAAAATTTAATGCAATTTAACAAGAGCAAGTGTAGAGTCTTGCATCTGGGCAAGAACAACTCTAGGTACCAGTATGAGTTGGGTACTGACCTGTTGGAGGGTAGTGTAGGGGAGAGGGACCTGGGGGTCCTGGTGGACAGCAGGATGACCATGAGCCAGCACTGTGCCCTCGTGGCCAAGAAGGCCAATGGCATCCTGGGGTGTATCAGAAGGGGGGTGGTCAGTAGGTCGAAAGAGGTTCTCCTCCCCCTCTACTCTGCCCTGGTGAGACCGCATCTGGAATATTGTGTCCAGTTCTGGGCACCTCAGTTCAAGAAGGACAGGGAACTTCTGGAGACAGTCCAGCGCAGAGCCACAAAGATGACGAAGGGAATGGAGCATCTCCCTTATGAGGAAAGGCTGAGGGAGCTGGGTCTCTTTAGCTTGGAAAAGAAGAGACTGAGGGGTGACCTTATTAACGTTTATAAATATGTGAAGGGTGAGTGTCAGGAGGATGGATCCAGGCTCTTCTCTGGGACATCCAGTGATAGGACAAGGGGCAATGGGTTCAAGCTGGAACATAGGAGGTTCCACTTGAATATGAGAAAAAACTTCTTTACAGTGAGGGTGACAGAGCACTGGAACAGGCTGCCCAGAGAGGTTGTGGAGTCTCCTTCTCTGGAGACCTTCAAAGCCCGCCTGGAGGCATTCCTGTGTGATCTGATCTAGGTGTTCCTGCTCCGGCAGGGGGATTGGACTAGATGATCTTTCGAGGTCCCTTCCAATCCCTAACATTCTGTGATTCTGTGATTCTGTGAAGTAACTTTCCTGTAATGCAGCTCCAAGCGCATGAAAGCAGTGGCAGGTTGGCATTTCCCCCGTGTAAAAAACAGGAGCCTTTAATTGCTCTGCCAATACCCTATGCATGTTGTAGCTAAACAGAAGACTGTTTGTCAGTGCTGTCAGTCTGTCTCCTTCCCCTGGCACTAACATCTGCCCTTTAAAAGGAGCTAGAAAATGGTAAAGGGTGGAACTATGAACAGGCATGTTCCTCCTCAACCCAATTATTTTAATTTTTAATGCAAAGTTAGACACAGCCATATGTCCGTGCTCTCAAAGCTGCTGGCGACCTTGCCTTCTGCACCACAGCCTCCAGCCAGCCACAGAGGCAAAACAGAACTTGTTGTTCTAGCAGGCTGTGCCGAGGTGCCAAGTCCCACTTGATTCCCGATTTAGATTCCAAAATTACAGCCCTAAAAATGCCTCTTCAGTTCCTTTGTAAACTCACAGATGTCTAATACCCCCAGTGTACCCACAGATGCCTGTTGTACACATTACCCCCCAGTGCTCATACCCCAAGAAAAGTGAAGGTGCCCTCCAGTCCTGGTGCTGGGAAACTGCTGTCTTGTGTCCCAGCCCTGGTGGGATTTAGAAACCAGCCCTGTTCCTGCCCTGTCTCAGCATCAGGCCTGGTCTTGAAGGCTTGGTCAGATCACACAGAAGTGCTGAATGCTGAGTTGCAGCCTGTATAAGCACACCGCCCTGACAAACACTCCACTTTCAGGCTTGCTGGGGTGCTAAATGGGTTTAATTTGAAGAAATCTAATCATCCCTGAAACAGGTGTCTGGCATCTCCCCAGTATGACCATTATGTACATCCATGTCTGAGACAAGAACAAAACAAAAACAAAATAGGAAAGGCACGCTGATTTTATTTTGAAGTGAGAAATTTTCTTCTAATTTTTGGTGGAATTTATTTTTAAAGCACTGGGAATCAAGAGAAGGAAAGAAAGAAGGAAAGAAGGAAAGAAGGAAGGAAGGAAGGAAGGAAGGAAGGAAGGAAGGAAGGAAGGAAGGAAGGAGGAAAGAGAAAAGAGAAAGAGAGAAAGAGAGAAAGAGAGAAATAAAGAGAGAAAGAGGAGAGAAAGAGAGAAAGAGAGAAAGAGAGAAAGAGAGAAAGAGAGAAAGAGAGAGAGAGAGAGAGAAAGAGAGAGAGAAAGAGAGAAAGAAAGAGAG